>OX451394.1:4647099-4943803 GCA_949629135.1 Eremobia ochroleuca | reverse complement strand
CGTCGCTCTTTCCCTGAAGTTAGTTTCTTGTTTTTTAGTATTCCAATCTTTAGACACTGTTAATTCGCTTTGCATTTTGATCTTGGAATCTGGCGCTGATTGGCGGACACCACGCCGGCGGTGGGAGATAATACGGTAGCGGCGACTCTCGACCTTTTCTTTAAAGCCGGAAACGCAGCGTAATATCGACGAACAGCCTCAGTTTCTTCTATAGAACACGTGGCATGCCTACTTGTGACGCACCTTCTTGATCTTGATGTCCTGGAGTCGTGTGCACAGCTCATCCAACAATGTTGTCAAGATTAGGTTCTGAAAATAATCAATACAACATTGTCACAAAAACATCCAAATTATAATGTACTACTTTTTACTACTACCAACATAATACTGCCAGATGATGCCAGAATGATGATAATAATATCTAGTGTACAATAGCGGTGTAGCTGCTTCATGTGCATTTATGTGGTCTCTTAGCTAGCAGTCCTGTCTAAGCCCTGCTGTTTATATAAGAAATAGCTATAACTAGACAATTCCTCAACAGCTGTCTAGAAAGTTTAGTGCTTGGATAGTGCTTATGACTATAATGTCACTATTTAATAACGATTGTAGAAGCCTAAAATCTGATTAATCAAAAATTAGAATATTTCAGTATGACCATTTTATGCCCCTAGAAGAAAAGCCGCAGATACTGGCTCCGATTCTCTTGTTCACAAACTAAATTTAAGTTCAGTGCATATTTTTCTTTCTATTTCATTAAGAAAAGGACAAGAAGATTAGTTTAGTCCTGTCAAATAGTCAGTGCCTGACGTAAATTGACGAATTTTTAGTAGCCAATATTTTAATTACTTCTAACTTGCCTATGGGAGTATCTTAATTTGACAGGACTAACTAATATTTATCTTCTGTCCTTTTCTTAATGAAATAGAAAGAATGAGATGCACTAACTTAAATTTAGTTTAGTTTGTGAACAACCGAATGGGCACCAACGTTTACTTGTTTAAGCTAATTAATACCTACGTAGATTGTGAATGTTTGCTGGAGAGAATTCAACTAGCTGTTTCAAGCCAGAGCAGTTGTTTATGCAATAGGTGCACATTTGTGATGCCTCAATGCAGACCAAATATAAAACAGCATGCTCCATTGTATAGAATGTTTTCCTACAATGGTGTAACATTTTAAAGTTTATTTATAATTTTAACATTGTGCATGTTGCATTCACTATTTTAGGGGATGTAGTGTGTTTCTTTTCTTGTTTCAGTTTACCTAGTATGTAAGTTATATTGTATTGCCCGATTTGTGAACCAATAAAAAAAAAATGTTTTCAAGCACTATTTTCTTGCAAATTTGGTATTTTTTGTTTTTGACGCCTATGTGGAAAGTGGTAGGCTGAACACGTCATTATTCAATTAATGGATGTATGCATGTGTAGCAGCTACAGTTTCACAAGTTTTGGGAAAAAACTATAGAATTAAATTATCAGCTTTACTACAAAATGAAAAAATAAACAAATGGAAACCAAAAATAAATTAAATGTGTAATGAACAAATATTATAAAATACAGACAAAAAAAAAACACAAACAAGTAATGTTTGTAGCATGATAAAAAATTCAATCAAATATCCTGCAAATGCACTCAAAAAGTAGATGTTACATAAATAAAATATGTACATACAATGGAAATGCAAATAATTATTACAAGTAGCTTTTAACAATGGAACAAAGGAAGAATGCAGCAATGCTCCTAAACTAGAGTGCAAACCAAGGGGGACATCAAAATACAGTAGTGCAGTGCTTTCATAGGCAACAATCATTAATGAGGAAACTTCCTGTAGGATCAGGCAACATATAATAACTAAAATACAGTCTAATCACTCCCAGTAGGAAAATAATAAAAAAATACATTTGTGTTACACAAATAATCATACAAAAACATAAATAGTATCATGTTGCCTATAAAATAACATATAACATTGGATTAGATGCAAAACCGACCTTTGCGTAAGGATTCTTATAATTGATATTTGTCTTCATTTTTACATTCCCACTGTTATGGTCACTTTCCAGTGTTACTGAGCACAGCATTTCCTCTTGACATTCGAAAAAACAATAATTAGTTGTTACTGATTATTATTTGATCACTAGCAAGTTGGCAAATCACTATTTCATCATTACTCTAATGAGGTACTCCTTATGGTGTTTAATAGCCTATTAATAATTTATTTTCTAAACAAATCATGCCAAGATACTTAATGACGCTGATTAGAAAATTCCTCACTTTTGTGCTTTTGTGATAATCACGAAGCCATAATGTGAAGTTTTTTGTCTTATTGGTATCTTGGCAAATATAGTTGTGTTGCCTTTGACTGAACAAAACATGATAGTGACTTTACAAAATATATTTACATAGAACTGCAATGTTATGAGGGTAAGTAGAAACTGCCGGAGTGACTTACCTGTACCAAGTGTGTGGGTATCAGATGATGGAGTGTGGAGTTTGATGAAGTTCTCTCGACGTGGCAGGCCAGCAGGCAAACGCCTGGCTCTCTCTCTTATGCTTACGCATCCTGTCCTTGATAGTGTCTGCCGTTATCAAACACCATCATCTTGTATAATAATCGTGAGTCCATTTTACAATCGCCGTGGGCCGTGTGATATAAATCGATCCTTTAATTCCTCCGTTACTAATACATCCTTAATTTCTTTGGCCTATTCTTTGCTAGTGGGTCAGTTTTTGTTTCCTAATGCAGCGCTTGCTTCAATTTTTTTGCAATCGCATTGTCACTAGCTAATAACAAATGACGCACTATGTGCACCCCTTATTTCTGCAAAATAAAACAGTAAATTTTACTATCAATCAATGTTTTGATACAAAGGTCATTGGATTTAGCAAGCACAAAGAATTATTTGGTGTGCCACTGACAACCATGCCCGCCCCGCCGTGCTAAATGGGTCGATGGCGCCAAAACGTCACCCGAGTGAGGGTGAGCGCGGACGAAGCCTCCTCGCATTCGCAACGTCACCCGCACAACACTTTTTGCTACACATCAACAAAGAGTAGTTTCACGCGCGGTACATCAAATCTTTTATCGTAGTTTTGATCTGAGTCATACTCATTTCATCTACGATACGATGCAGTTTCACAAGAAGGCGACAGTGTTACATGATGCACTTTCACTGAGGACGCGCCATGAACCTACTTCCGCATTCACACATGAAAACAATCAAATTTAACAGAAATTACTCACCTGTAACAGTTTATACGGGGTTAAAATATCATGTTATATCAATACACACACACCCCACATGAAAAAAAACATGGCAGCCGCAATGAGTGAGTGAGAGTCACATAAAATTATTTTATTTTGCGCAACTCCGTCAAACGATTGGAGTGACGTCTTGTTATTGACCAATCGCATGGGTTCGCTTTTCAAAATCATTAAAGATGGCGGCCTGGCAGCCCGTGAGTACATTTGATACACCTTGTGATTCGTCGAAAAATAACTATTGGCTAATCTAGTACGTGGATTTTAAATTCTGCCCAATGAGCATCCAGTATTTCAATCCGGATGTTCGACTTTCGCGCCACCTAGAGGCGGCAAATTGAAAAATGGTTTATAAATACCAATGTCGTGTATAGTTTTACTTCAGGGTCAAGAGTACTCGCACTACTCGCTCGAAGAGTCCAAAGATTAATTTATCATATTCTTGATGAATTTTGTACATAGGATCTTACTCTTCGGGGATTACAGGTGTGATGTTAGGCATTTTTTCCAGTTCGTTGCGACGTTTCGCATCAGGATCAATTAGGTCAATACGACCAAGCAAGTTGGTTGGTAACTAATATCTCCCAAGGTCGTGCGAAAACAACATTGCAGAAAATAAAACGAAATCATTTTTATCGATCTCTTTATTCTCTTACTCTTTAAAACTTTATTTCTCAGTACATCGAATAACAGTAACTGACACGTTGGAAAAAAAATGTTACCAATACTGTTGGTAAGGCAGTTAAAGGGATAAATAATGCCTAGAGAACGATTATCGTAGGAAGGAATAGGTACCTACTTAAACTGGTGCTTCATCATCTGCTTTATAGAAGATGCAGCTGGAAATTGATTTTATACAAAACAGTTGATAGTCATTTACTTATTATGTGCTTTAATTGTTCGGAACGTAACTAGATTCAGCACTTGTTATCAAACATAAATAAATGAACATATTGCTGTAAGCTAACCAAATATACTTCTGATTGTCAACTGTTATAAACCATACTCTTCATTAACAGCAAATATACATAATAATACACATCCAATTTTATAGTAATCAGGTATCTAAGGAAATATTTAGCAGTATTAGTAATATAATATCCATTCATCCCAATTCACAATTGAAAAGAAGTAACAGTGCACTACTCCACAATTTGTGCGCAACATATTTTTGATATAACCACTATAATAAACTAAAATAAAACTTAAACTGAATAGTGATCACAGAAATGCATCAACGTAATACATATGAGAAACAAAAAGAACCAGGAATAAATAAAAACATGAAAACAAACGAACAACTTTGTACGACATGGAAAGTTTAGGTATAAATCATTAATAATATACAGTGTGGAAACCACATATAAGCAATAAATTATACCACATACCTGTTATCGCCTTTTCTGACTATATACAAATGATGAACGAAATCAGTCGCGAAAAAAAAAAGCAGCTGATAACTCGTCAAAATGTAGGGAACAGCTGATTTTTTTTCGCGACCGGTTTCGTTCATTTTGTGTATATCGTCAGAAAAAGCAATAACAAGTATGTGGTATAATTTATTACATATTATGTGGTTTCCATACTGTATTTTATAAAGTAAAACGTTATTTACATATTCATGTGTGATTGATTACATGTTAGAAAATGCTTATTGTCATTAGGGTAACACATTCATTACATAAATAATATTTTATTTCTTCTACATGTCATATGTATGTCGTTACTCTAGTACAACAGCTATGCTTTAAGAGGGTATAAATGGACGCTTTCGGACGGTGCAACTCTGCTGTGTAATCAAAACACGACCTTGAACCACGACCAATTATCAGTCACGTAAAAATTGCAATGTGTTGCACATATCCAAACGCATCTTATGTAAATACAAACGCCGAGGCCCATCTTTGCTAATTTATCGTCACCTAAACCAGCATTTGTCAGGCGTTAACATGAGTAAGAACAGTTCACTAGCATACTTATTTACACATTGACTAAGTAAAGCTACGTTACTCAGTGGCTCTGGGGCCGTTTACTGCTTTCCTCGGATTTGGTGACGATACCTTCGCTCTTGGCGATAGCTGCTTGTTCCGCGGCTCTCTTAATTTCCCGCCTCTTCTGTGCTTCTCGTATTATGTCGAATAAACTCTGTAACAATATACATAAGTTAAACTGAGTTGGGTTAGACCACGGCGAATACGACGACACGATCTGATAATTTTTGCCAGGCCAATATGACCAGGGATCGCACAAGACAGGTTTGAAAAGAAAGAGGGATGGCCATTGCCCAGCTGTGGGACACAATACAGACAAACAAAGAAAAAAAGTTAAAAACACTTAATAAATGATTTGATTTGAAAAAAAATAAATATTGCTATTTCTCAAATTTTATATGACCTTGTGGGACATAAAACAAAACATCTTTATCAGACTAGTAGCTTTTCCTTATTACATTCGGAACAGCTGACTGAGATAAAGTTTGATGACACTTTAACTGCGCATCGGCTGACAAGAATGGTTTGGTAGTTGAGATAAAAACATCAAACTTCCAAATCGAGTATTTGTCTTCCTTTCCATAACTGAGTAAAAGACCCGTATTATAGGTTCTGTAGAGGTTTTGTCTGGATGGCTTCACTAACCAACCTCCAAAAATGTTTGATAAGTTAAAAATGCTATTTAATATTTAGAACAATTGGTAAGCAACAAGTGGCAAGTGGACAGTCAGCTCAGAGAGCAAAATAGTTTTATTTTTTTGTTTTTTTTTTTTTATTTTTTTTTTATTGGGAATATTAATAATTATCCTACATTAATATCAAATATAAGTTTAATCCTAGTAACATAGAGCTCGACGTTCCCTTACAAGGTATAGGTACGGTCAACCGCACTTGCATGTCAACTATTGGCAATTTGGCATTCAATATCAAAATATTTTATTTCACATAAACCTACATGGCCACTCATGAAACAGCAGAACCTAGGTGTACGGTTCTAATTGGTGGTTTCGTATGGAGAAGAGCCGGCAAGAAACTCCATGGTTACTCTTTTAAAATAAATGCCTTTTACAATGTTTGACAAAGACAGTGTCTTGATTTCCTAAGGACGATTTTCGTATATAAATATATAAATACTAAGACTCCAAGACCATTACCTTCCCCTCGGAGACGCTCGGCTTATCCTGTTCCTTAGCCGCGATGGCCGCCTTATCAAGAGCCTTCTGTATCTTGCTCTCAACCTCGAGTATCTCTTCCTTATCCAGTAACTCGATCAGCTCGGCCATCTGCTTCTCCGACAGGTTCACGTTTTCGTTGCCTATTATTTCGAGCATCTGAAATGTGGGAAAATGGAGATTATTTTGGCGTGAGTTTGTTATAAGTTGTAGATATAATGTTGCTTTTTGTATGAGCATGGAAAAAATAATTCATAAGCAAATGAAACGACGACGGTGTTTGTAGGGCCAACATAGCCAGAGATCGCACAGGATAGAGAGGTTTGAAAGGAAAAAGGTAAGGGCTTTGCCCGACAATGGGACACAATGTAGGCTAACAAAAATAAAAGAGAATCAAGGCGTATCTTGGGTGTAACTGACGGGGTCCGCTGGGGCCGATGCTTGCCAGGGTCGCGGGTTGTTCGAGTTACCGTGGCCCTTGGCACAGGCAACTGAAGGAATATGGGTGGGTTTTAGTCTGTAAAAGTCTGACACGCCCTCCCGCTCCGCCTAGAGCGGGAGAAGTTATTTGATAATTGCCCACCCAAAAATACAAAGGCCTATCTTGGGTCCCAAAGTAGCTTAAGGAGAAAGCATCGAGGTAGCCCCCAAATTCAAATTACGTTTATTGCAATTTGCAGGTTAGTATCTGTATGTTGATTTAAATATAATTCGCGACCGTAACAAATATTTATTTATAGAATTATAATCATAAAAATCATCAATAGAACCCTCTAAATTCATATTAACTTATTTTACTATTTATTTTTTTTTTTTTTATATATTAAGCCCCACACTAGGAATTTCTCCTGTATTCTGGGTGCGTTTACAAACATTTAAACTCACATACTCAAACAACCAGACCCGGAACAACTACTTGTAGGTCATACAAATTTAATATTTGTTGCGTGCGGGAATCGAACCTGCGAATTAGTAAATCACTGTAAAAATTCAAATAACTATGTACTCTCATAAGCAAAAATTTCGCTGTATACGACATTCAACGCTACCCATGCTAGTTGTATAATTTTGATCGCGTATACCGCGGAATTTTCGCTTATTTCAGTACATACTTATTTGTTTTTACAGTGATTGACTAATTTTCAGTATAATATCTCAGAATACACAAGCTACGTCAGTAATGTGAATTCTGCACGTAAAGAGACAGCATTTTTATTTATTAACCATGTTGGTTAAACCAACTCAATGCCACTAGATTTTCTTTTAAAACTGTTGTAACTGGCACTGAATGATAAACAGGTAATAAACGATTCTATTCTTCTCACACATAAACATAATGAGTATATATACTCATAAATATTATAATAACGCCATTATTGAGACAGACAAAGACGTCATTCATACAGAAAATATCTAAACTAAAAATATTAGCTGCTACTTTGTCATGAGGTCAATGACCATTGCAGACGTTCTGACCTTACCACATTTTCTAGAAGTCGATAACATTGCTTGTTTACATATACACATGTGTCTGCTTTGTATAATCCACCCCAATCCTAGGAATAGGGATGAAAGTGCCTTTTCATGGTTATTTACGTCCGGAAGTTTCGAGAACCCAGTATCTCATAAATAAACATACACAAAAAACTTTTTTACAAAAAAGAAACCGTCTTCCATAAAAACACTAGGCACTTACTAAGTGACTTTAATTTCGGAAGTCGGTGTCGTTGGTTCCGCATTTTCATTTTTTGACACCGACTTCCGAAACATAAAGTTATTTTTCACTTGGTAGTCCTTTTTTTTGGAAGTAGTTTTTTTTTAATCACAAAAAAGTTTTTATTTTTCACTTTTTAGTTGTACCTACCCCACACAAATTCATTTAACACTACTTGCTATGTAAATATCAGTGACAGGAAGTTATTAAAATATCATCAATATAAACTAAGTGAAAAAAGAATCGTATTATTGAAGCTAACTCAAAAACCACCCAAGCAAAGTTAATCAAATTTATATGAGACCACCAAGGCATACCTTATCCATTAAAAAAAGAATTTTGCAATATATGACTGAGTTATGCCCGAACATAGTAGGTACATACAAAAAAAAACATACAAATTGAGAACCTCCTTTTTTGAAGTCGGTTAATTGGCAACATTAACAATCTCCCTTTTGGTATCGTAAAGAAAACATTACATAACCACAAACAGTTTTTTTTTTTTGTAGACAAAGGTAAGAACCACATCGAGCCGTAAATGTCAAGTTTTTTTCAAGGAGCTAATGTAATGTATATTTTTTATGTTGACCGTGAAGATTATTATTAAAGTACCGATAACACGGAAGTGATATCGCGTTTATAATCACTCGCGGGGTATTTGATACGGTGGGTCACGTGTTTGACATCGTGGTGGAAAGTTGACATTGACCTTGATGACAGTGTTAACTGTTACATAAGAAGTTTCTTGCACCTTCTACTCATGGTGATTGGAAATAATACATAATACAGTTACATAGAAAATATACTGACTGATCGACAGGCACATCTGCGTTTTTGGTAAAATTTCAATGTTTAGGATAAAGTTGGACTTGAGGGGCCCGTGGCTAAATAATAACAGCCGCACAGGTCAATCGACCAGGTTAAGCCACGCTTGCCGCGGTTGGTCTGTGGATGGGTGACCATCTTTACATACGGAGACCCCTCCGTGTCTCGGAAAGCACGTTAAGCCGTTGGTCCCGGCTGTCATTCGTAGATCTTTGACAGTCATTACGGGTAGTCCAAAAGCCCGAAAGTCTGACAACCAGTCTTACCTAGGGGTATCGTATTACCCAATAACTGGGTTGTGGAGTGGAGGTCAGACAGGCAGTCGCTCCATGTAAAATACTGGTATTCAGCCACATCCGGTTAGACTGGAAGCCGACCCCGATGAGGATAAAGTTGGACTTTGACCAAAAATATTCCATATTTTACAATATTAAAATACATTTCTTTCTAACAAGCAAATAATCAAATTAATTTCAGAACATGTTCTTGATGCGTGCCCTTTTTACTTGGAGTTAAAAGCATGAACTTTGTTTCAATCAAGATATGTACTATTTTCTTACGAACATCAAAATTCAAAGTACGAATGCACGATGCTACAATCGGGGGCCGTAATTTATCTTCGATGCGCCATCATGATGATCGACATTTGTTTTTTCCGTAGTGGAATAATAATGAATATTGGTGCTATTGGGGTCCTAAACGGTTTTTCCTGCTATTAGTAGCCTACAAGAAACACAACAAAAATTAAACCAAAGTAAGGCAACACTGACCTTCAGAACATCGTCAATCTTCAACTGCCCGTCGAAGTCATCATCCAGCCTGCCAAGTACATCCTGAATCAACTTCAGTTTGGCCTCATCAGGCACCTTTTGTAGGCTCTTAATGGAATGCATAAGTTCATCAATTTGTATCAGTTGTTCCTTTGCCTTTTGCGGTTCGGACTTGGTTTGCTCCAATGTGGTCTTCAGGGCTTTCTCCTTGGTTTCTAGCATGGCTAATGCGGCATCAAGTTTGCCTATCATGTTGTTGACGGCCTTGTACAATCTGAAAACAGAGCATGCGTGAACAATGTGAGCGTTTTTGTTATTAGTCAAGCCTAAACTATGGGCAAAATCCAAACAAACATGGAGTTTTCTTAAAAGTGCAGACGATTATTTCATCATTCTCAATAGTTATAGTTAAGTTAGAGCTAAAGTGTTTTAAATGAAAAATTGAAAGGTACAGCCGTGCGATTCTGTAACCATCTCACCGTGAAAGCTTGGGTGAAATGAGCATGGAGTGAGCTGTCATTCGCTAGGGATTAACACTATTAAATGCTCACTTCAGTTATGATTTCACGGTGAGATTTATACAGACTCGACATCGAAACGATGTCGTTTAGAATTGATGTCTACAAATTTAAATATTGCATCATGTTCTTTTTTCTTACTTATATTAAGAATGGCGATATAAAATTGAATGGAATATGTAGTCATTTTAGTGTAGTGACTTAATTAAGTAACTCAGTATATTTTTAGATATAATAACTAATCCATCAACCAAACAGTGTTGCAAAAGATTATAAATATCACAATAAACACGATTATAGCATGTTTTACTGATTGAACTGCAGGGTAATTGCGTAACACACTATCAGTAGCAATGGGTTTCATTTTGACAGTTCAACAGCGCAGCATTTATTGCGTTATTTACGTTGTTGAGCAGACACATTTTTCGAACATATGGAGCAATGGATTAACAATATGCTTCAAAATGATTCAAACTGAGAGTAATAGTGTGTTACGCAATTAGGATGCTGATTGTTATCTTTTTAGGCGTGCATTGTTTTAATATTAGTTTATAACACCTCCTCCTCCTCATTCCTCTTTTCTTATAATTGATTACAGTAATCAAATTACAAGAAAAGAGGACACACCAATTACAGCATCAATTCCTCTTTTCTTATAATTGATTACTGTAATCAATTATAAGAAAAGAGGAATTGATGCTGTGCAGTAGCTACAATGACTGATTTCAATTGAATACATTATCATCGTATTTCAGTGTGTCGGAAACCGGATCCTATTAAATTACCTACTCGATTTCATCCACATGGTTACTGTTAGTGGTCATATTGGAAATTCCTTTCGACAATTACCAATAGTTGGAACAGTGAGACATGAGAACCAATAAATATCGAGAACTTTATCTTATTCAAGATTAAAATCTGTGTGGCTCTTTCCTCAAAAGGCGTCTTGCTGGTCTGAAGGTCCTCATATGACAGATCATATGAGGACAAAAACACCAAAACTAATTCAGAAGTCACAGTATTTTTTCTAAGAGTAGTCAGATAGAAAACACCAATCTCATCTAGTTTTAAAATTCGATTTATTTTTGGCCACATTAACAGAAATAAATATAATTTATAAGCATCATTAAGCATCATCTGCAGGACAAAGGCCTCTTTTCATACAGAGAATGCACGATCACCACGCTTGCTCAAGCCGGTTGGCGATTTATGTTTATTTCATTATTTAATTTCTTTCAGCTACGTATTTGTTTTTTTTTCTATTTATTTAAAAAAAGAAGTTTTACAATACCTGCGAGCACCCTTCGAAAGCTTGAGGTCGGCTTGCTTAGTTTTAACAATCTCGTCCATCTCTTTGACATCTTCTTTGTAGTCTAAGAGTTCTGCCTTCAATTCCTGAATGCTCTCTTTCTCAAGAAGCAAGGATTTCTTCTGTTCAGCTGTGGAGAAAATAAGTTCAAATTTTTACATACATAAACTCACTCCTTCTTCCCTTGGAGGTAGGCAGAAACTACAGAACGCCATCTGCTACGATTCGTACATATTCGTTTTGCCTCGTTTTTGTTCATACAACGGTCGCTAGGCACGCCGGTTGCGGTTAAATTTTTAATAGATCTCATTATTGAAAACTATTAACTGTAGATTAGATTAGACTCCACGAAGGTTGAGGAGATCGTGGAGTAAAGTACAAGTGTATGCATCCGTAATGAGAAAAGCTGGCACAGAAAATAGAATTTCTCAGTAAAACCGAGATCATACGATAGTAACTCAAAAATCTCCGCCAAATCAAAGGCGAACGAACGATCTTAACAGCAAAACGGACTTTGGCATTATGCCAAGACAATAAATACAATAATATTTATAAGGGAAAACGCTAGATGGCGCAAACGCAAATCTTTCTGATATCTAATATTATTTTTGAGCCATCATCTTTGAAATTGTTTCAAATCTGTGTTATTTCACAATTATAGAAAAAGATTTGATATTTATTTTAGTCCTAGCTACTAATTTTTGTAACGTAATCAATCAATCAATCTTTATTTGTGAACATAGGTATAAATAAAAGGTCTTAAACATACATATTATTGCAGTCGAGCTCAAATTACTATTTGTACACCAATTTCATTGGTAGAACATACTACCAATGAAATTGGTGTACAAATAGTAATTTTTGTACTATACGTACACACGACGAATGCAGTTGCCGCTGCCGTTGAAGCGTGCCGCTCGTGTGTATGGGCACTTAGGTACCCACGTACAGTCACCAAAAGAGATAAGTAATCAGGATCTTCAGTATAGTTGAAGTTTAATAAGTAACCGATGGATGTCCTCGAATAAAATTTTATTTTATTAATAGAAAACAAACAGCTTATTTATCAAATTAAATTTCAGTCAAAAACATCCATCGGTTTCTTACTAAGCTTCACCTATATCCGACGACCCTGGTTACTAATCTCTTTTGGTGACTGTACATTACAAAACTTGCGGTGGTGTGGCGGTGGAAAGATATCTATTTCCTATTACGGCCAGCGCATACCTGTTGAAGCGCAGCGCAGTGCGATGCGGTTGTAATCCAATATCATCCTTGCATAACTTGAATGAAAGTTGAAAATAAATAAACTGTCATTAGTCCAAGAGACCATCAAAACGGACAGAGGTAAACCGTTGAGATTATTTATATTCAACTTTATTTTTAAGAACCGCAATGTTGATATTTGTTTGTTAGAGGGGCCCGTGGCTAAATAATAACAGCCGCACAGGTCGATCGATCAGGTTAAGCTACGCTTGCCGGGGTTGATCTGTGGATGGGTACCATCTTTGCATATCCCTCCGTGCCTCGGAAAGCAGGTTAAGCCGTTAGTTCCGGCTGTCATTCGTAGATCTTTGACAGTCGTTATGGGTAGAAGCCCGAAAGTCTGACAACCAATCTTACCTAGGGGTATCGTATTACCCAGTAACTGAGTTGTGGAGGTCAGATAGGCAGTCGCTCCATGTAAAATACTGGTATTCAGCTGCATCTGGTTAGATTGGAAGCCGACCCCAACGTAGTTGGGAAAAGGCTAGGCAGATAATGAATGTTGATATTTGTTTGGCAGGAAAAACCGTGCTATGCTGCAGTTCACTAGTATTTTCCTCATCCTCTGAGTTACAAAAAGTAATCTGTCTGTAATTGCCCTATGGAGCTAATTACCTAAGGGCTGATTGTTCCAACGTCAGATAATTTTATTCAGGGAATCATTTTGAATTTTTGAGTCTTTGACAGTTCCATACAAAAACAGCTGTCAGACGTCAATTTTATTCCACGATTAAAAATAATCTGTCAATTGAAAAATCAGCCCTAAGTATAAAATAAATAATAATAGTTATATCTCTATGTAATTTTCAAGAAGTCTTTATTTACAAATGGTATGATTCATTGTGCCATTGGCCTGCATGTGCAGTGCACTGAGTTTTCCTGCATACTGAAATATCTCGTTTATTCCGCGTAAGTCAAAGTCAATGTTGCATGTTGCCAAACTCATATTGCCTACCATATAGGAATACTAGCTATAAATTGCTTAGGAACTACATTAAAGTACCTAATCGAATCGCAACCCATGAAATACTTATTATTGAGTAGTCCCGATGGCCAACTGTGGTCTTCATCATCAGTTCCACTTCACCAAATGGTGCTTTCCGAGAGCAAATGCACGAGTTACTATAAAAAAATACTCAAATCGCAATGGTGTGCTTATAAAATTTGAAGGTTTCCCTCGATTTCCATGGGATTCCCTCATCAGATTCCGACTTGGTGACAATGGGACCACCTCGAGAGCGTACCCTTTCAAACAAAAAAAGATTTTTTAATATAGGTCCGCAATTGACGGAGAAATCGGTGTACATAAAAAAAAAAGCATACATAAAGTCGAACATATAACCTCCTCCTTTTTGGAAGTCGCTTCAAAATATGAATGAGGTAATGCAATGTGCATGGTAATGTATGCAGAGAACAAGTTTTAACCGGAAACAAGATGCAGCCTAACTACCGACGCTAATCACTGAGTAAGAGATAAGGAAACCGCAGTGAATGAAAATAGATCGACATCACGACAAACCCGTCATAAATAAAAGTTCCATACATTAACTATGAGTCTATGACGTTCACGTTTTGAGCACATGTCACACATACATAATTTATTTATATGAATGACAAAACGTGAAGAATACGTAATTATGAAGGTAACAAAACCGAACTTGAACTTCCGTACACAGAAAAAAAATTTGGAACATTACCAATGTCATCGTCATCATATTTCAGCCCGGAATCGCCCACTCCTTCGTATAGCCTATACCCCGTACAAACAGAACTATGGTAGAAAAAACAGGAGGGCTATACCATATAGATCTCCCCTTTTTTCTGCCACACTTCCCAGTTCCATGGGTCCCTCATCTAAGTATTTTCCCATTGCAAATAAGAACTTACCTAATTGCTCTAAAGCATCCTCAATAACTTCAATGTCTTTGCCAGAAAGACCTTCTTCGGATTTTACGGACGCTTTAGGTGTGTCAATAATGATTACTGGAGCCGGGTCGACCATAGGGGCAGCACTCTCAAGGTCAATAATTGGTGCTTTGTCCTTGAGCTCTTCCTTCTCCCTCTTCTTGGCTTCAAGGATCTGTTTCTCTCGCTCTGCTTCTTGGTTCTCTTTTTGTTCTTCCTTGATCTTCTGCACTTCTAATTTTATAGCTTCAGCTTTAGCCTGGAATAAAACAAGTTCAATAACTTTAGGATGTTTGATTCCAATTCAAAGTAGAATCCCGATATCAACGGCAGATGGCAGACTGCAGCGGCAGTGCCGTCAGCAGCGATAATAATAATAATAATAATCGTTTATTTGCATGAAATATGGTGCTTACTGATGTCATAATACAATTCATAGTACTACATATTCCGCCTACTAAATTCAGCATGCAAATTTTGGATGTGCCATGATTCATGGTTATTAATAATATAAAATACGTAAATGGTTTCTATTTATTTGAATGAAAACGCTTCCGTAGACGTCTAAAGTGGCGCTTGCTGTTGCGATCGAGACGATACCCCTTGGTAAGACTGGTTGTCAGACTTGGGCTTCTGACTACCCGTAATGACTGTCAAAGATCCACAAATGACAACCGGGATTAACAGTTTAACGTGCTTTCCGAGGCACGAAGGGGTCTCGGTATGTAAAGATGGTCACCCATCCATAGACCAACCGTAGCCAGCGTAGCTTAACCTGACTTGCTGGGTTTGAACTGGCAACTTGCGGCGTAAGCTGCCGAACAGATAGAGAGAGAGAGGAACGGACCACCACAAAAAACCCTAAAAAAGATGGCAGGATGACTAGATGAGGACAGCTGGAAAGACATGGACTTGACAAAGAACATGGAGAATTGTAAGGGGTTGGAGGAGGACTTTGCCAAAGGACACACAGAGACTCAGAACTGATATTGAACACAATATGATATTCATTACAACTATCACTCTGAATAAAGGCTATAAATATACAACATTATTTTTAATATATGGGGAACCCGAAACACGTGCCTAGTATTTTTATGTAAAGAATCTATGTACAAAATTTCAAAAATGTATTGTGAAAAATCACGAAGTTATAAGCTTGTTATGTTACCTGTTTGTCCATACAAAAAGTTAGTTACAACTTAACACGCGCCGCCGGCCGATCGGCTGTGACCTGCGTTGTACGCATAATTATGATTGTGGATATGTACTTAGTGTCGCTCGGTGTCCAACTTTCTTAAATATTTTTGGGACAAAATATAACATAGTGTAAAAAACCGGCCAAGTGCGAGTCGCATTCGCGCACGAAGGGTTCCGTACCATTATCTATAAAAACGGCAAAAAAAATCACGTCTGTTGTATGGGAGCCCCCTTAAATATTTATTTTATTGTTTTTTTTTAGTATTTGTTGTTATAGCGGCAACAGAAATACATCATCTGTGAAAATTTCAACTGTCTAACTATCACGGTTCATGAGATACAGCCTGGTCACAGACCTTTGGACGGAAGTACGGACAGTGGAGCAGGAGTAATAGGGTTCCATTTTCCCTTTGAGTACGGAACCCTACAATGGCCGAATGCATGGGCATCTCTCTGGCCGCTTCAGCCATCATGGCCAGGGAAGTGAAGGATCACTCAATTCGCATACTCTCAGACAGCATGGCTGTACTGCAAGCGCTGAATAGTAATACAGTCGACTCTGGGCTAATATACGAGTGCCACCAGCGCCTCAACCAGGTGGGTAACTTCAATAAAATAACCATTCAATGGATAAAAGGACACAGCGGTTCGCTAAGCAACGATGCAGCCGACGAGCTTGCCAGATGGGGGTCGAGCATGGCACCAGTGGGACCAGAGCCCATCGTGCCACTCCCCTTCAGGTATCTACGCACTCTGGTAAGGAAACGCACCAGAGATCAACATGACAAACTTTGGACGGAACAAGGCGAGTGCAGGCAGGCTAAGGAAGCAACTTCTCGCAATGGATGGCCGCCTCACGAAACAGGTTCTCCGTCTAACTAGACAAAAGCTGCGTACGGTGACTGCAGCTTTAACTGGCCACGGGTCATTTAATAAACACCTCTTTGTCATAGGAGTAACAGACAGTCCGCTGTGCAGGACCTGCATGGAGGATTACGAGACAGCGGCACATGTGCTTCTAAGCTGCCCGGTGGTCGCCACTTACAGGGCAAAATACTTCAGTAAACCAGGTACCCTACGTGAGACGGTCAGTAACATCAAGGTGTTGCTGGCCTCCCTTGAGGAGCTGGGGTGGATCGAATGATCGATTTTCCCACCCATATGCAAAATACGCGCATTGACGTGGAGTTGCGGACACCAGCCCGTGTTACCTATTACCTATTAACCCTACAAACGGCAAAAAAATCATGTCTGTTATATTGGAGCCCCCTTAAATATTTATTTTATTCTGCTTTTTAGTATTTTTTGTTATAGTGGCAACAGAAATACATTATCTGTGAAAATTTCAACTATCTAAATATCACAGTTCATGATATACAGCCTGGTGACATACGGATGGACGGACGGACAGAAGAGTGGGAGTAATAGGGTTCTGTTTTTCCATTTGGGTACGGATCCCTAAAAATTATTGGAATTGATTCAGTTACTTATTCTGAACAAACTATATTCAGGTTTGCAATATACTAAAAATAATGTTGTATATAACTAAGTAAGAAGTGTTACCTTGAAGTCCAGTTTGCCTTCCTTCTCACCAATAGCAGCCTTCGTCTGAGTAGCAACTTGTTCTGGCAAAGCAGATATGGTCGCCTTCAGTTTGTATGTGGTAGGGACATGTTCTGGGACCATCAGGGCTCTCGACAGCAGCAGCAAAGATGGTGGCACCTTCTCATTTAAAGACAAGTCAAGCCAATTCCTCAATTCCTTTCTTAAACGCTCTTCCGACACTCCATAAGCCCTCATGCCTCTTGCTCTGCAAGCCTGCTGTAGCTCACTGAAGTTCAAAGTCTCCACCCCCTCTTTAGCAATCACCTTATCATCAGCTGCCAAGGACCTCAGTTTCATCTTAAGATTAAACCTTAACATGGCACTGGTACCAATTGCTGTAGCATTCAACACTTTACACAAAGCAACTAAATGTGGTCTCTGTAATGAATCCAATGTGATCTCATCCTCAAATAACTTAGAAAATTTCATGATCTCTTCACTTGTTGCAACATCTCCTGAAGTCCTGATTCTACTGAAGAAATTGGAGAACTCTCTAGCCAGGTCTGAATGCCTGTCACTGGCCTGCGGAGCCATCTCATCTAAAGTCTGTTGGAAGAACTTTGCCATTTCCAACTTCACTTTAAAATGTTTCTTTAACTTAGCTTCTTTCTGACTGCTACTCTCAAATGTAGATGGCAACGCATTAGGAAACAATTTGATATAAAAAGGCAGAAAGAATTCCAAAAATGGAACAACTATAAATACAATAAATGGAACCATTCTGAACAGATCACCAATGGTTGTGACCAGCAGTCTATGTTCCCTTCGTGTCAATGTCTCACCTCTTAAAATTTTAAAGAATAAGGATACTGAGATCCTTATTTCAATGAATAGTAATCTGAAGCCATGATAGTAATGTCTCAGCTCATTCATTAAGCGTTCTTTGAAAGGCTTCTTTGGAGGTGCCCCTACTGGGGGACCCTTTATTTTTTCTTCTATGGTTGTCTTTATGGATTCAACAGCAGCTTCAATCTTTGAGGATGGTTTGAGAGGTACTTTGTCAAAGTAATATCCGCTGGTTGAGAAAGGCCTGATAGACTGTGGGTGGCAGTAAACTCCTGCATTGAACGGTTTTTGTGTAACATCATAATGCAGACTGATAGGCTGGATTCTATAATATGATAATGATCTTGAAAATGTCATATATGGCAGGTTTTGATACTGTTTGTTTTCCCATTGTATTGCTAGAAAAATAATACAAACATTTAAAAGTATAAACTATAAAAAATACCTTGGGCAATAATTTGGCAAGACATTTTGTATGATTATCCAATGATAACATCAAGTTGGCTCAGGTTAGCGAATAAAGTAAGTAATTGATTCTACTTCAGATAAATTTCCTTTGATTTATTTTGTTCCTACACTTGCTATTATTGAATAGAACCGCACTAGCCATGTGATTGTCATGATGAAACAAAAAAAAATATTATATAGTCTTAGTGCTTGTTGTTAATTAAGTATTTTCGCCGACACTTCCATATCCTGTTTTACCAAATTAAAACATGCTATCTGTAAGTAAAAATAACAGTTTCCACGATGAAGTCATACACAGTTGTAGGTACATAATAATCAATCAAACTCCGCTTTAGGTTAAGGTTTACTGATGACATTTTCTGCAATATAATTAACTTACTCGATTTCTTGACGCAACGACATTGGTTAATAATTAGTCTGATCATATTGGTCGCTATTCGCAGGGCTTTATCTACAGGAAATATTGAAAATATAACAAAAACAAAATCAACCCCTATTACACCATGACAATCGTAACGAATCACAGTCCACAAAGCACAGATAAGAAATAACTAAGATTACATTTTACATGTTTCCTCAATTGTTTATGGTATGTAATGCAATCAACAGTAACTTCTGAACTAATCGTAGATAGAGAGTTCATTCTCTACCTATGGAACTAATATTATAAGTTTAGTTTTTTGTACTATGTTTGCTTGTCCGCTTTCGCTCTAAAACGGCTGAACGGATTTAGATGAAAGGGGGTAGCGGGTTAAGGGGGGTCTGGCGGCCCCCACCGAATCTGGTAAAATCGTTCCAAAAATCTTGAAGAGGGTCGAAAAACAAGCAGTATATGCTTTTTACCGACATTACAACCCCAAACGAAAACACAGTAATGGCGAAAAATATGATTTTTTGTGATTTTTATTTTTTTCAACCAGTTTAATTTATTTTTAAATGGTTTAAACTCAATTAAAAATTTGTTTTAGATGTGTGGAAGTCCCCTGAATTTTTTCAGATTTTTTGGTCAAGTAAAAACATGTGAATTTTAGGTTTAAATGCGAAAAAATCTTGAAAAACTCGTCATTTTCAAGATTCAACCCTCTTATTTTTAGGGTTGTTTTCATTTTTCCGAAGGGTGCTGTATAGTATAGATAGCGGCAATCGTCCTCTTTCGAATGCAGGCAATTGGACTCAATTTGGTCAATTCTGGTGAGCGGGGCGATTTTTTGAAAAAAACTCGAATTTTCAACTTTCGGTAAATTACGGCGCGTAGGTACTTGGTATAATGCGTCTTTGCTATAAAAAATACATCTCTATAGGGGTTTTTGAGGTCGCTGATCACGAATTTGATGTCAAAAAAATTTTTTGACAATAAATTCACCCATACATATTTATTAACACAGGTTTGATAATGTAAAAAATATCATTGAATCACAGCATTTATACAATTTTAATATCGTGTTCAACTAATATAATCAATGAAACTAAATTTTCTGGTATAAATCATATTTTATTCAAGCTTACGTAATAGTCACACAGTAATATGAAATAGCATAATACTTTTTTACAGAGCTAAGTTAACAATTTTACAGTTTTAATCCTCGTATTACAAGAAATAACAATTCATTACCTTTTATCAAATTCGTGATCAGCGATCTCAAAAACCCCTATAGAGATGTATTTTTCGATAGAGGACGATTGCCGCTATCTATACTATACAGCACCCTTCGGGAAAATGAAAACAACCCTAAAAATAAGAGGGTTGAATCTTGAAAATGACGCGTTTTTCACGATTTTTTCGCATTTAAACCTAAAATTCACATGTTTTTACTTGACCAAAAAATCCGAAAAAATTCAGGGGACTTCCACACATCCAAAACAAATTTTTAATTGAGTTTAAACCATTTAAAAATAAATTAAACTGGTTGAAAAAAATAAAAATCACAAAAAATCATATTTTTCGCCATTACTGTGTTTTCGTTTGGGGTTGTAATGTCGGTAAAAAGCTTACACTGCTTGTTTTTCGACCCTCTTCAAGATTTTTGGAACGATTTTACCAGATTCGGTGGGGGCCGCCAGACCCCCCTTAACCCGCTACCCCCTTTGGCACATGGGTAGATAGGATACTTTTCATCCCGATAATCACACTCAATTGACACTTATGTGGGTGAAACCGCAGGCGGCAGGACGCAGTTAGTGTGTCTAATAAAACCCAGGAAAATAAGACACTTTCTGCAAAATAAAGGACGCCATAAGAAAGTGTCATGTCAAGCCGTTTGCCGCCATAGCATACGTGTCGGTCTTAACCATTGAGACGGGAAAAACATGGAGAGGCTGCGTTATTCTATACATACATTTGCTTATACAAATATTAGTGAAATGTGTCGCTTAACTTCAAACTCGGATAAATCCAATTCTGAGATTTTTTAAGATTTTGGTGTCAAAAGAAAGGGAAAAAGAAATTCTTTTAAACAATTTTATCAATTGTGTATAAATCCGCATGGTTCTTGAGAAAATAAACCGTTAAAGTCATAATATTTTATCTAAGTCAGATAGATCCATGAGACAGTTTTTTTCAAATGTAGTTAAGTCCATGAGAGCCAATCAGGTAATTGCGTTTGTTCAACATGGCCGTCAGTTCACGTAAACTCTGCGACAGTAACACCGTTCACTCCCGCTTTTTATTGTTTCTTTTTATTATTTGGACAGTTCCCATGGATAATTCCATTAAAATTGTGTCACCAAGTAAGGCCCGCAAGCGACCTAATATAAAACTTCGCCGTAAGAAAGAGGAAAGAGCGAAAATTCGGTAAGTTTGAAATACCTATACCTAAGCGTCGTTTGGAATCTTGAGTTGGCACTAGTGTTGTGTTAACCATAATCATTATCGATTATTATTATTTTGTTGTTCTACTGTTACAGAATGATTTGGATATAATAATAAGTATGTAAGGATATAATATTGAGTACATTAATTATATTCTCCGATCAGATTTGTGTAGGTATACAGGATCATGTACTTAAGTTTTAAAATATAAGTGGTTTGTGGAGTTGGTCGTTGATATGTTTTGCAATTTTGCTTATTTTTTATATGCACGTTATATAATTAAAATATAATATAATTGTTAACGTCCGAGAATATTTATTTATTTAAATGATATAATAAACTAACATTAATATTTATGCACGAAGAAGAAATTGAAGAAGATGACTCGGAAGAAATATTGAAGTTTGTTTAAAATGATTAAATTAAATACCTCCTATTTTTGTAAAATAAAACTAGATTTCCTTATTTTGTTTGTATTATTTTAGTTTTATTCAGTTAGCTGCTACAAATTAACTGTCGATAGTACACCGTGACTTCGCCACTACCACATCCCTAGTTCTAATCGTGTTTTTTCAAATCCAGATAAACCCGAATCCATTAAATCAAAATTCTATAAATCCACACTGAGTTTTTTCAAAGATAGATAAATTGCATTCCATTATATCAAATGAAGGTAAATCCAACTTAAATATTACATTTTTGAAAGAATGAGTGATTTAAATACTGAATTGGCTAAACAGGATCGTTTTCTTCAATAATGTTGCCATAATAAAAAAATACTGTGTTTTAATTAATGAAATTAAGATTATTAACACTCTTTTTTAAATATCTCCTAACAGGGTAGAGTGGATTTATCCGAGTTTGAAGTTAAGCGACACAAATATGATTCAGAATGTGAAATATCGTTTTGTCTCATTCTTTCTAATGAGATAATCGTATTTGATAAAAGAGACAACAATATTTTAAGTTGTTGCTCACTATGGCAATATTTTGTCGTGACGTAGTGACGGTTGTAGGTTTAGGTAAGTGCCATAGCAGCCATCTTATGCGACAAATTTCGTTATAGTTTAGCTGTGAAATGGTTGTTTATTTTTTGTATAATTGAGATTCGCGAGAAAATTACGAGTACTTTACCTTTAAAACTGCATGCAAATGTTGGAAAACAACAATTCAACATGCCTGTGTGTTGTATTATGAAGTGTGGTGCAAGAAAGAATGAAAACCAACCTCAACTGTCTTTGCACAGGTTAGTAGCCGGTTTTCATGCAATAATACACACAATAATAGACATTCGATGATAGAATTGTAACGCGATCATGAATTTACGGCTAAAGTATATTTGGGTGAATTTTCGTATAACAGACCTTTTTATTATTTGTTAATGAAATGATAAATGATTTATTTTCTGTAAGTAGGTTTGTACAAACACTTTTACATGTCAATCTTATTTTTTTAAACTAGACGAGGTCGGCGTTTCCTATCTGACTACTCTGAGAAGAAAGGCCGAAACAAACTCAGAGGTCACAGTCTCTTTTAAAGTCCAGACATAATCTTGGTCAGATCATGTAGATGAAATGGTCTTTTGAGTAAAGAACCACACAGATTGAGCGGACCTGTCTAGTCAGTGCACGCATTTGTCAAAAATCGTGCAGCTCAACTCAGAACTTGAGGAGCCTTACGATTCGACGAATAATACCAATGAAAGGACATTTGAGTAGGCCGCATAAATTACTCAAACTGCCGGATCATGATTAAAACTAACTAAGAAGGAAAACAGAAAAATGAAATGACCCACATAGTCTTCACACTCACAATAATAATAATAAAAAATAAGATACTTTACAAAGTAAATATCCATGTCATTGTTTATATAAAATTCATCCATTGTAACCCATTTCACGTCATGTTAATTCTGTGCATGAGACCATAAACTTTATGCAGCCAACCTGCATAGAGTGAATATACTGGTCGTGCTGTAGCGTTTATTGATTGATTGTCAAATTGTTGTACGCAAGCATAACCTAAATGTTTATATCCACTAAAACATTTAGGTTAATCCATTGAGAAAATAATTGTAGTTTCTTTAAAAAATATAAATCATCACAGCAAGAATAAATGAATATTGTACGCTGCTACTTAAGATCTAGTTTTGTTAATTTGACAAAACCTCCGATTAGGTTTCTTACAACCGGTAAGCACTTCCTGTGTTGGAACATAATTTGTTATCACAGCATGCAATAAAACGATCGATTATTAACCTATGATCGCGAACTTTTTCAGAAACCAAAGTGTCCACCGCTATGGCTTTATCAGCAGCCAAGAATCCAGCAAAAAGAATTGTCTGGATCGACCTTGAGATGACTGGTTTGGACATTGAAAAGGACCGTATCTTGGAAATCGCTTGTGTGGTGACTGATGCAGACTTGAATGTTGTTGCTCAAGGGCCGAACATAGTTATCAATCAGCCAGATAGTGTCTTGAACGAAATGAATGATTGGTGTGTGGCTCAGCATGGTGAGGTATTGATTTCTTCTACTTGATATTAATTATTTATTTATTTATTTAATACTTCAAGCACATAAATGTACAGAGGCAGACTTAATGGCATAGGCATTTTCTACCAGTCAACCTTTGGGTGATGCAGAGACAAACAGTAGTTAGCAGTGGTAGGTAACATTTAAAATGTTTTACATTTCCTTTCTTTGTCTATATCACAGTTTATTGTTGAATATGCTGCTGCGTAATTGCGTAACACACTATTGATAAAGTTGATGCATGCAACCTGTATTAAAATCTGAGTATGCAAACTTCTTTGAGTGCAATGAGTGTCACCATAGAAACCTTGTCTTGTTTATAAGTTACTAGCATCCGCCCGCAACTTCGTTTGCGTAGAATTCGGAATTCCCACCGTTTAAATCCTATTACCCGTTTTCCCGTACAAATGAAGCATTTTCCCACAGTAAAAAGTAGCCTATGTTTATCAGGGATAATGTTGGCTTCTAATGGTTAAACAATTTTTCAAATCACTCCAGTAGTTTCGGAGCCTATTTAATACAAACAAACAATCAAATCTTTCCTCTTTATAATATTAGTGTAGATGACATCTTGTCAAATAAAAAACCACTGAATTTGAGATCGCATTTTCATATAATGTTTAAATTGAGACTACACAACTCTTAATAGGTTATGGTCCCCCTTTATTTTCATTAAATTTTTGTTGGAGCTAAGTAAAATACAGATATGTAAGCTTGATGGAAATAACTGGATACAATGGAAGTACCGCATGTCTGCTCTGTTATGGGGCATGGATGGACTTTTGGACATTATTCAGGGAAAACTCAAAAACCGAATAAGCCTGTAGCTGAGGGTGATGACTCTGCAGTGGTTTTCATGGAATATAACAAAAAGTTATTGGAGTATGTTAGGTTGGAAAGTACTGCTGGTTAGGCATAACATATCAGATGAAATCTTAGACAAGGTGATTTGATTCTCCCATCCTAAGGATGTATAGGATGAATTGCATAGACTCTATGACAGTGTCAATGAAGACAGGTTATATGAAGTATATGGAGTTCTTTAAATTTCAAAAGGATACTGCTGATGACATGGTAACTCATGTATCGAAATTGAAACATAATAATATGTGACACAAACTGAATCAGGAATTATTAAAAGCTGAAAAAGGTAAGCAATTACCAAAAATACTATTTTATTTTGCAAGATTTTAAGATACACTGCCAGAAAAACAGAACTGTTGAGAATATTACTAGCCAACTTTGTGTGCACGAAAAAATGCTGATAGGAAGCAAGGAAGGCATGTCTAGTGAAGCGCTTCTCACAAAAACAAGTAAGAAAAGTGTCAAGAAACAGGAGGAACAGGGAATAAAAAAGTTACCAACTTCAGATGTTATATCTGTAAAGAGGGTGGTCACTTTAGGAAAGATTGTTCAAATAAAACTAGTAAGGAAGATAGAAGGAATAGTAGTGTCAACACCAATATGATGGTACTACATGAATCTGACCGAATACACCCAAGATCAACGTGAAGGATGGTTTGTTGATAACGGAGCTACACCATGTTATGATGTGAAGAGATTTATTTGAAAATTTTGAGTACCTACTTCAGTAAACCTCACACGGTTACTACGGCTGATGGAAATGTAATAGAAGCGTTAGGAAAAGGGACAATTACAATTAACCCTAATGTTGAAAAATAATTTTTCCTTGGTGATGTCTGGCTTGTTCTGAATATAGTATAGATTCAGCATGGTTTGGATATAACATGATGGGATTGAGATACAGTGGAAAGATTTTTTGTACAGATACAGTGGATATTCTGAATTGGATTATTTTTTATACTTAATTCTCTAAATTTTCATACATTGTCATTACTTGTTCAATATTTTTTATTAAAATTAAAATCAGCACGGGTACATAACAGCTTATCCCATAAAGATATTTTTACGACTGCTCAGACATAATGTTGTGTGATTTACAATGTTTTTCTTATCATTACAGAGTGGACTGATGGAGGCTAGTCGCAAATCAAATGTTTCGGTGAAAGATGCTGAAAAACAAGTTCTGGAATTTGTCAAATCCCACACGCCTGAGAAGAAATGTCCGTTAGGTGGTAACAGTGTTTACATGGACCGTTTATTTATAAGAAAATATATGCCAATACTAGACAATTATTTACACTATAGAGTAATAGATGTCAGCACAATAAAGGAGCTGGCAAAGAGGTGGTATCAAAAAGAGTTTTCACTTATGCCTCAGAAGAAGTTTAGACACCGGTCTGTGGACGATATTCTTGAAAGCATAGAGGAATTGAAGTACTTCAAAAAGCATATATTTAAGTCGTCAATAAAACTGCAAACTGAAGTTTGAAGTATTAAAGAACTAAATATTTTACAGGTATTTTAAATTCAAGTAATTATTAAATTATGTCATGCATGCTAATGTTATGTTGAACTCCAAACTAATGGCTGTTTAGCACGGAAGTCCACAATCTATCTAGTACAATGTAGGTATTAATGAGTACCTAGGTGAAAATAAAAAGTAAAAGTAAAAATTGGCTTTATTTTCCTTGCACATACATATTTCCTACACCATCACTGGATGAGTGACGCACGGAACCGTAAGTAAGTACACCTTTAGCAGAAAAAAAAGTGAGGCCTAAGAACCCAGTAGTGGATGATTCCAGGCTGAAATGATTACGATGATTTTGATTTCACCTTTCGCAGGTATGCTGGAAGAAATTTCTTAAAAAATAAGCAGTAAGTACCTTTTAAATCATTACTAATATGTCATATCCATATATCCATTTTACTCTATAAACAATAAAATAAATAAATATGATGAATAGAATTATTATTGACATAAATATTTATTTATTTCTGGCACACCTTCATTGCTACGGAATAAATGGCGGTATCTTTCCAGATACGCGGATGATCGTGAAACTAAGGAAGGTACAGACGCCAGCACATCAAGCTACTACAATCTGTCATATTTCTTTAAAAGGTTTTCAAATTTATCGCTAAAGCATAAGGTTCAAAGTTGATTGGGAAAATTTGACAGTTTCGGGTAGCTTGATGTGCTGGCGTCTGTACCTACTTATAAAAATAGCGTAAACTCCTCAAAGTATTGTCACCGTCAGGATGGCTGGACCAAAATACACTTCTGGACACATCTATTGGCCCACCTTAGAGTTTAGGTTTCGATGGCCCCTACCCAAATATGATTGCTAGAACAAAAACTGTTGATGCAGTTTTAAACCTGATACATTTTACCATCTTTTTCGATCGTATTGTTTTAAATTTGAATTCAGAATACCATACGACATGGAGCTACGCCTAACAAGTCGGATATGCGCCTTGTTAAAGGCAATTGATTTTTGAATAAAAAACATGTTTTATCAAATAAAGGTTTAATTTAATAACGCGTGTTGCCTCCATGGGCATCTACCACAGCTCTCATACGATTAGGCATAGAGTTTATCAACCGCTCTATGAAATTTTGAGGGATCATCTCCCATTCCTCTTCTATGGCAGTTTTCAACTCCTGCATCGTCTGGGCAACTGGCTGACGAGCCCTAACACGTCTTTTTAGCTCGTCCCACATGTGCTCAATGGGGTTCATGTCTGGGCTTCTGGCTGGCCAGTCCATAACTGTGATGTTCACATCCCGAAGATATTCCCTGACGATGCCGGCCGCATGGGCTCTTGCATTATCATGCATAAAAAGGAAATTTGGGCCCACATAGTCCGCGTATGGTATCACGTGAGGTTCTAAGCACTCACGAATGTACCTTTCAGCATTTAATGTTGGCAGCCGTGGTCCTGTAACAACCTCAAGTTGAGTTTTGCCGCTCGCGGATATACCGCCCCAGACAGTCCATGAGCCACAGCCATAAGCAACCCTCTCTTCAAAGCAGCATTGTGCGAAACGCTCTCCCTTACGTCGGTAGACCTTCTTCCTTCCATCATTGCCATGTAACACAATTTTAGACTCATCAGAAAAGAGTACACGGCTCCAATCTTGCTGTGTCCAATTTAAATGACTGCGTGCGAAATGAAGGCGCGCTGTTCGGTGGGCTCGCGGTAGGTTTGGGCCCATTAGCTGGCTTGTGTGGTACCATATCGCGTTCTTTTAACCTTCTCCGAACAGTTCGAGTGCTCACAGATACTCCGTGGAAGTCGCGAAGTTGGTTTTGTATCTCAATGGAGGTAAGGTGACGATTTCTCAAGCTGGTCGTCACGATGAATCGAGCCTGCCTTTCAGTTGTGACCCGAGATCGTGGCCTTCCTTGGCGACGAACAAAGCCGCCAGTCTCTAGGTACCTCCGATAAACATTTCGGACCGCAGATCGACTTAAATTAAGTTGAGCACTCACGTTTCTTTGGCTGTGTCCGGCCTGAATAAGTGCCACAGCTTGGGCGGCGACTTCAGGTGAAGTATCCATAGATTATTGATAGAACCTCACCTTAATGTTAAGAATAAGTAATGTTTGTTGCAAAACCAAAGATATCAATCACTTTTTCAAGTATTAAATCCAAGTAAACCAATAAAACCAAGTTTTCTTAGTATTCGATTGTTTGATATCAACAAACAGGCTCCAAATTGTCTTTTGTTTCTTTAAATTCTGTGTTCGAAATTCAAAAAAAGACTATTGAATGAAATTGTGAATGTGCCAGGTTCAAAATTGCATAAAAACTTTTTGCTCGACCTAATATAAAATTTTAGCTAGGACCAAACGAAACTGAAAATACAAGGTGGGCCAATAGATGTGTCCAGAAGTGTAGATATGTAGATGTGCTCTGTTTAATACCTTTGCTTGATTCATGGGTCAGGCAGGGGGCGAGTAGATTAAGGTTGTTTTACTAACACTAGTTATAAGTTTTTATACTAATAACTTAATTGGATCCTAGTTATCTTAAATAAAAGCTTATTATTATTATTATTTGCGTTAAGAAATATATCGAAGAAATAAAGTGGTCAGCCATTCTGATGTCAGGTTGGCTGTCCACTTCCATGTTCTGATAGTTTTAGCGTTGTATTAACCGCGTTGTTAATGTAAATTTTTACTACCAATATGTAGTACTGAACTTAAATTTAGTTTAGTTTGTGAATATGAGAATCGGTGCCATTATGTTATTTTAATATGTTATTATAATATGTTACTCATTCAACATTGCAAGTCTTCTCGTCGCCTATCCCTCAGTATTTGAAGAATAAGGTGTTCAATTAGTGCGTCCTGCCCGTCAGCGTCATGACATACGGTGCTGAAACGTGGACACTGGACGGGCTAGTCCACAAATTCAAGGTTGCTCAGCGCGCTATGGGGCGAGCTATGCTCCGAGTCTCTTTGATGGATAAATGGCCATCACATTTGCATACAGCTCAGTCTCGAATTCTGGATGCAAATGCAGCCAGCCACAGCCACAGTCAAATGGATTTGCCTTTTAGACGGGCTGAGTTAATTAATTGTCAGCCTGCTGCGTCATTTACATGCGTGATTGAAAATTAGCGGTGAGTGGGATTTAGGCGATGTGTCTCAGGGTAATTGCGTAACACACTATCAGCAGTAATGGGTTTCATTTTGACAGTTGAACAACATTCATTGCGTTATTTACAACACATTTAAATACATTTTTCGAACATATCGAGCAATAGATTAGCAATATGCTTCAAAATTATTCAGACTGATGGTAATAGTGTCTTACGCAATTAGGGTGCAGGGCCGTCTTAACCATATTGGGCGCCGGGGTGCAAAAATCAGTCTGCCCCCAATTTTTGTGTTTTATTTTTTTTTATTTAATACTTACTCTACAATAAAATTACGTACATTTTCTAACATCAAATTTAATTTTTCCGGCTTTCAAGTCGGCAAACTTTTTTATAAGTGAAGTGAGCAGTGTCAATAGTGTTAATCCCTAGTGACAGCTCACTCCACGCTCACTTCACCCAAGTTTTCACGGTGAGATGGTTACAGAATCGCACGGCTGCTCAAACAGGAATTTCAATATATTGGCTTCAAAATGTGAACTTCACCTTTCTGACATTACCGACAGAACCTTGACTCTAGATAAATTTAATGCAATAGCCCCACAAATCAAAATTTTAGACAAAATTTCACTGCACCTCCTAAGTTCCCCAATTTTAGAAGACAGTTTTTCTCCTTTCATAGACGAAAAAATTCAAAATTTCAACGTCATTTCGAACTCTCCAATATTAATTTACATTCAGCATTCACCCTGATTAGATACCTACTGTTGCTTCAGCCCAAATTTTATATTCCATCTTCCTAGCATGGTTGGCTGTGCTGGGGCGACTGCTGCAGGTGCAGAAAACCTCAAACGGCGAAATCATTCTAACTTTCGAGATATCGCCAAGCGGTTAGTCGACTCTTCACGTGACCAGAGGGCTGGCCTATTTCTTAGCCAAAGAATTATGCAACCTTAACTTTATTCGAGCAATAATTTTGAATTTGACAGTTATTTCATACAAAAAGTGTCAAACGTCAATTTTATTCCTCGAATAAAAGTTATCTGGCGATGGAAAAATCAGCCCTAAGTAAATAAATCTATCGACAGATAATTTTTATTCGTGGAATAAAATTGACGTCTGACAGATTTTGTATTAAAGAACTGTCAAAAATTAAAAATCATTCCTCGGATACAATTATCTGGCGTTGGAAATAACAGCCCTTAATTTTTCTAAAGAATGATCGTTTTTGATCGAGAGTTTATGATCGAGTTTAGTGGTTTTTTTATGCTTTATAATATTAATTTATGGAAAATTATTTGAAGAATAAAACTTTACGATTAATAAGACTTCAACCCACCAAACATAAGTTTTACAAGACTTCTTTTTTTCTTAAAAAGCACTTTAGTTAATGGTAGGTAGGTTCTCAGGAGTCACTGCTACGGCTCATTAACTCATACCTAATAATTTGTGAACTCGTCTAAGATAAAATGGACATTAGTAGCACAATCACATAGTTGCCTGACGTCATGGGACTTTCAAATGAAAAATTTACCATAAATGCTTAAAACAGGTTTATCTACCTACCCATTAAACTTATGATACTTACAGTGGCCTCCAAACGTTACTTGAATTTTTTTCACATCAGCTGTGACCAAAGACTATTATAACCACTTGACTGCGTATACAGTGCCCCGATGCACGAAAACTATTAGTATTTTGTCGCCTATGTATAGGCTACGGTACTAGTAGCAATTTTAGTTGTGTCCAAGTGTTAGACCTGCGTGCACGCTAAAATTAATATAATTTTTTTATAACGTTTATGCAATTATAACGCATCAAAATGCCTTCATGCGCGGTGAAGTGGTGTGGGAAACATTCTTAGACATCTAGTTACAAAAAGGATGACATAACTTTTCATCGGTACATAAACATTACGAAAAATTATTTTTGATTTAATCAGATTATAAGCCACTGCAGGGGTCTATTTAAAATGGTGGCTGGGTAAACGAGCACACTTTTTGAGTCGCGCGTTGATGTCTTTTGGAAAAGTCTCGTTCTTGTATTAGACAATTCTAATGCTTCTATCCCTTTCTTTCCTTTTGTATTTTTATCGTAAAAAATAGTGCTGTTATCTTTAATAGCTGAAAGTTGATATCGAGAAAAATAAAATGAATACATTTTTTATTCAATTCACATACTTTAATAAAATAACTATCTACTTTTAACCGACTTCAAAAAAGAAATACTGACGAACTGAGAACCTCCTCGGTTTTCAGTTCGTCGGTTTTTTTTTTTTTGTATTTTCCGGGATTTTTTAGTTCTTTCTCTCCCCGACCGGGGCCGATCAGTCCATTTCCGGGATTTTTTTTTGTAATTGATTGATTTTGATTAAATATTATTTCTATGATTTTGATTTAGTATTTATTATAATGTTAAAATCCATTTTATCGATATCGACTATTTTCTCTTAATGAAGTAAAGCAGCCCTAACGATGCAACTTGACCTTGAACTGACCAATTGCAGCCGCGCGTTCTTCCTCATCCCCCGGCCCGCAGTAGTGAGTCGTGTGCTTCGAAGAAATCGGCCCATACGCTCTCTAGTGGTTATATTCTCTATGGCTGTGACACACCACATTATGATTTGAAATTCTAGTGATCCAAACGTATTAACTGCTATAACGTTTTTATTGACAACTTCAACTACCTTTGACTTATCATAAAAACTAGTCAAGTATTCCCTTGAGAGTACCTGATTTTTATTTTTATTTTAAATCACATTGTGGCATCATAGCTGAAGTGGAAAAATTTCAACTAACTTTTGGAGGCCACTGTAGATTTTTACAGAATCGACCGGTAGTTGTAGATCTTTCAAAACAGTGTCTACATCACCTCCTAGCGTGCCATCGTCGTTCTGTCGATTGAAAAAATCAGGCCTAAGTCATAATATATTAGGTGAATCAAATATAAACAGGACTTTTTTTATTACTGGTTGCTGAGTGAAGTGACGCGCTTGGTGCTGTTGTATGTGTTAGGGGGGATCATCTAGGGGATGGGGGTATACTGCTCCGGCTCACTTTAGTTCATTGCGCGCCAGTAGCATCATGTATGAGCAGGAGGTATATAAGTCTGTTGAGCAACGACTTATCATATTTTTTTTAACACGGGAGGGCATAAAAACTTCCCAAATTTTGCATCCATTGACTCTACAGTTCGATAAGAATACGCTTTCAAGAACTCAAGTGTAGGAATGGCACAAAAAAAAAAATTCTAGTGGAGGACGCCGTTTTCACACTGACCAGAATCTGGTAATCTGACCACTATCTGATAGTGGAATCATTTGTGTGCAATTGGCTAAAGGCACGACCGACTACATTCTTCGATACTGGCATCAAGAAACATCCCCTGCGCTGGGAAAAATGTGTTAATAGAAGGGGAGATTATGTAGAAAAATAAAATATATTCCTTTTTTTTTACGAGTGTAATAATACCTACGTGCGTATTTTTTTTTTACTTAAGTCCGGTTTATATTTGATCCACCCACGTACTACCCAATAAACGTAACCCACGACAAAAATCGAACGACAAATTGCTCTTGATGGACAAATTAGTCGACGCCGTAATTTGTCCATCAAGACCAATTTGTCGTTCGATTTTTGTTTTTTTTTTATCTTTTTAGTTAACCTTGGTCAAAATGTTGAAACTCTAGGGATAACAAAATTGTCTTGGAACACGCAGCGAATTTAAGTTTATGATTATGATAATGATAAAATATGAAGCGCTGTAAGGACCTCTGGTGATGACAATTTGGATCTTGTTAAGTGGCCAGTGGGTTGTTTGCACCTTTGGGTTGATACTTTTGACCTTTGTACTTGTATCTACTAAGTATTTTCATATTACGTATGTTGTAAGGGTTTTTTGATCCTTTGAGAATAGAACGCTTCAGTTATATTGCTACAGTTATATCGTTTATTTGCATAAAATGTAGTTGGTACAAAAGATGTTACATAAAATTTAATGCAAAGGCACATTCCGTGTTGGTGATATGATAAGTTGCGTGATATGTAAAGAGGGCTTAATGAGGGGTTAATTGATTTCCTGCCGGTCGATTCTGGAAAAATCTCACCGTGATAACTTAGGTGAAGTGAGCGGGAAGTGAGCTCTGTCATTCCCAAATGCTAGGGATTGACACTATTAAGTGCTCACTTCACTTATGATTTCACGGTGAGATTTTTACGTCGATGGCTTCCATGCCATCGTCAGACAGAAATCTGCCTCTTTGCTCTGCAGAGTGCGGGTCAGCTCCAACTCCATTCTGAAGATCATAGCGGGGAGGTACGATTCTCCTTTGTTAGGTGATGTTGTTCAAAGATGCATTTTGAACAACAACCTTGTTGTCCAATAGATAATAGGTACATAAGTTTACTAACATAGGTATAAGTTTTGTCTTTGTTACTAATCCATATGGATGTTGCTTATCCGAATTAAAGACTATTTTATTTTATTTTATTTACAGAATCGACTGGCTGATTACAGTATTGCTTATTTGAAGTATCATTTAATACTTGTAATTAGGTAGGTAGGTATTGCTGTATTGCTTCGTGTTGGGTAGTCAAATTAATTTGACTAGGTTTTTGCGTTTTGGTTGTATGAGCAAGATTGTATAAGGCCTTGTAAACACTTGAATCATTTTGGTGTCCACACTTGTATCAAACTGAGATCTGCCGTACGATTCTGTAACCATCTCACCGTGAAAGCTTGGGTGAAGTGAGCGTGGAGTGAGCTGTCATTCGCTAGGGATTAACACTAGTGCTCACTTCACTTATGATTTCACGGTGAGATTTTTACAGAATCGACCAGCTGAGATATCAAAATGATACAAGTGGTGAGATGGGTAGAATGCGTAGGAACACGGTCACTGGCCTGGAATTATATATGGTTCTCTTCTTAATCCTGTGTCTGTGACATGGTAATGTTTGGGGTCCGTTCTCTATTACCCCATGGTATTCTGGTGCAAGTATAATGCCACAAGAATACCATAGCAGGCAGTGAAAAACAAAACAAAAATAAACCTTACTATCATATTGTAGACCATATTTCAGTTCGAATTGTGAGAATTATGGTGCAATAAACGTTAATCTCATCAGGTAGACCCCTAAAATAAACCTATCGCAGGAAACCACACGTTTACAACTTACAAGGTAAGTAGTAGGTACAGTAGACCGCATGTTAGTGGTAACAAAAATACCAGCACCTTAATTGTGTAGCACTTTCAATTTTATTAGTTTCAATCACAATCTGAAACAATGTTGAGAAATATATTGCTAATTTATTGCTTCATAGGTATTATGTTCGAAAAATTTGTCTGCTCAACAACGTAAATAACGCAATGACTGTTGTTGAACTGTCTAAGTGCTCAAATACACGAGCGGCATGTTGTCGACAGCTGCCGGCGACACGCGTTGACGGCAGCCGTCGGCACACGTCGACGGCTGCAGTTGTGTCTGCCGTTGACGCGTGTCGCTCGTGTGTATTATCAACTCAGCCTATCGTAGTCCACTACTGGACATAGGCCTCTCCCAGACTGCGCCACAACACCCTGTCCTCCGCCTTCCGCATCCAGTCTACCCCAGCCACCTTCTTTAGGTCGTCCGTCCATCTAGCTGGGGGGCGTCCCACACTACGCTTGCCGATACGGGGTCTCCACTCCAGGACTAAACGAAAGCCATTCCCACTGTTAGTGTCTTAGATACGTCTTATTTTTACAGTGTTATCTCTTAACTATGGATTAGCAATATCCTTAATTACACTAGTTTACAAAATAAAATAAAGGTCATGTCCTTCCAGTGAATTTCATATTGCTTTATTTAGTGGCAGTAACTAAGCGCAAACAAATATTTGTTTTGTTTTTATCACGTCAATAAATTAAGTTATCATCACATTTTATTATCAAATTACTTACAAATTGGTTCTGAATTCATTCTAAAATTTTGATGCAGTGGTGTTCAGTTAAATAAATATTTGTGTTTAAAATGTCAAAAAGGTTTTGTAAAATACATCCTGACCGATTTTGTTACGTTTGCGGTGAGCTTGTTATATCTAAGAAAGGATATCCCATAACGGAATCACTCAAAGAAGCATATTTTTGTTATTTCAAAATTTCGGTCTCTCAGCAAGATAAAAAATGGGCTCCTCACGTTTTTTTGTGAAAGATGTAGAAAAACGCTAAGTTATAGGTGAAAAAAGATTTTTAAATTTGAATATGCCAATGATATGGAGGGAACCGTCCAACCACGAAAATGACTGTTACTTCTGTGTCACTAAGACATATTTTGGATTTAATCGAAAGAACAATGATACTTATATAAGAGACACAGAAACAAATAAATACAAAAAAAAAAGCTAAAGCAATTCATTTTTAATTTTTTTAAATATTTTTATAGACAATTTTTTGTAAATCAAAAATAGTAAATATTTCGGAAACGTGAGGTGTTTGATTTTTTTCATATTTTTTTTTAAACTCAGTCCACCTCAATTGTTAAGAAAAAACACTTTTCATTTCAAGGACAAAAACCATGTAAACTAGTGTTATTGATAGTTTTATATCTTATCCTATTGAAATTCTGTACTACGCTAGCCTAGCTCTAGGTCAAAACATTCCCACCGTCGTGCGTTCGACTGTACGATGGTCTATTTCCAGTCAAGGGCAACACGCAAAGAACTTCAACCATAACGAAAGTTTCTACGGCAAATAAATAATGTTCAACTCATAACAAATGGTTTACTTTGACCTGAACTTTATGATGGATCGTCAAAACTTGGAAGCTCTCTCAACTTGTACAGTAAAATTCCGGAGGATAGTCGAAAGTTCTTTGATGTGGAGTTTCGCTCCATTTTATTGACAGTTGAAGTCGTAAACGGATACGGACAGAGCCACCTGTCGCATCGACGAGGAACTTAAGGGTAATTTGGAAATTAAACGACAAATACAGCTCGATTCAAACTTTATGGCGGCTCGGTGCATGAGGCGAGTCACTCCGCAGTAACAAAGCCCTTTCAGCGACGGTGAGGAGTGAGGTACTAGCATTCATTTTGACAGTTCAACAACATTCATTGCGTTTGACGTTGTTGAGCAGATTTTTCGAACATATGAAGTAATGGATTAGCTGTATACTTCAAAATTAGTCAAATTGACATTGATACGAGTAGTGTGTTACGCAATTAGAGTGACGGCGTATGGTGGACACGCGACCATCGTAAATGCCATCGGCTACTTCGGCGCCGTCATCTCGTTCTCGTTGACGTGGCGGCGGACAAACGGGTCATGGGGGTCATGACGCCCCTGACCAAAATCGTTCAAGCTGTCGAGAGCCTGAATGATAGCCACGGACACCATAAACAAAAATAACCTAAGATATTATAGGCAGTCTGCCGAAATAAATTATAAAATAAAACTATGAAATACGTGTTTTTTTTTTTTATTTTCAAATTGTGGTATCAAATCTTAAAATTTCTAATTTGCAAATTGAAATTATTAACATTCGTCTGGTTTTTACATCTACGAGTACCGGCACACCGAGCTACACCAGCGCAACACGTCATACTCTTAGCTACAACCGATCGATTCTGTAAAAATCTTACCGTGACTACTTAGGTGAAGTGAGCTGTCATTCCCCCTGATGCTAGGGATTTACACTAATGACAGCTCACTTTAAGCTCGTCATTTGTTTTCACGGCGTTTCCCATGTCGTAGAGGGCGCGCTAACTGCCATCAACCGGACACAAATCAAAACTCCAGAGTGCCTCTGAGAAGTTCCTGATGAAAAAACCTAATAACACTTTACCCGACCTGGGAATCGAACCCAGGACCTGATACTCAGCAGTAATGCTTGTGACCATGAGACCAACGAGGAGATGTAGGTACCTTACTAAAAATATTCCTCGGCACCCATGGTGACCCCTCAAAATCTTCGGCTGCGTTACCGCACCTGTAAAACAGTGACAGTGGACAAAATTGACAGCATTTTCTGTCGTCGTAATGGCAATTGAGATTTATGGGGCAATATTGAGGGGATTGTGGCTAAGTAATAACAGCCGCACGGGTCGATCGACCAGGTTAAGGTACGCTTGCCGCGGTTGGTCCGTGGATGGGTGACCATCTTCACATACCAAGAATCCCTCCGTGCCTCAGAAAGCACGTTAAACCGTTGGTCCCGGCTGTCATTCGTGGATCTTTGACAGACGTTACGGGTCGTCAGTAGCCAGAAAGTCTGATAACCAGTCTTACCAAGGGGTATCGTATTACCAAGTAACCGGGTTGTGGAAGTCACATAGGAAGTCGCTCCATGTAAAATACTGGTATTCAGCTACATCCGGTTAGACTGGAAGCCAACCCCATAGTTGGGAAAAGGCTAGGCAGATGATGTAATGGCAAAAACAAAACTAAAATATTAGCTTTGAAATTATACGAAAATGATCAATAGAATTAGCATAAAAAAATATCATTAAAATCTCGATTATGATTGTAAATTATTGCTTGGTCAATCCCTAGAATCAGTGGGATGGCACTAACAGCTCACTCCACTCAAGTTTTCACGGAGAGATTTTTACAGAATCGACCGGCTGTTCAATATTTGTAAGTACAGACGCCAGCACATCAAGCTACTACAATCTGTCAGATTTCTTTAATAGATTTTCAACTTTAACGCTTAAGCATAAGGTTCAAAGTTGATTGGGAAAATCTGACAGTTTCGGGTAGCTTGATGTGCTGGCGTCTGTACATATTTGTCGGGTTATAGGTATCTAAACTCTGATTTTTAATTTGCTAGACTAAAATGATACCCGTAGCTGCGATCGGCCTTTTTATTAATGTAATGATCGCAGCTGTCATTTTGGTCTCATCATGGTCATCCACAGCCTGACTTCACCCATTGGTGGGCATAGGCCTTTTTTCGTTTTTTTTTTTTTCATTTTTGTCACGCAAATAAAAAATCGTTAAGTAGCTAGGGATAATGTAAATTATAGATTTAGTATATAGGTACTGCGGTACTGCCTAAGGGTGCGTTTCCTCTGAAGCGGAGCTGTGCGAAGCGAAGCAGAGATGTAAACTTATATTCTGCAATGTACTTAGATCTTATAACAAGCACCCACTCCTCTAAAATTCCCTCATTATGTAAATACAGCATAGCTCAGGCTAATCAGTATCATAAAAGTTTTTAATTTCCATAAGTACAGACGCCAGCACATCAAGCTACTACAAGCTGTCAGATTTCTTTAATAGATTTTCAACTTTAGCGCTAAAGCATAAGGTTCAAAGTTGATTGGGAAAATCTGACAGTTTCGGGTAGCTTGATGTGCTGGCGTCTGTACATTACCTATTCACGTAGATACCGCAACATTATGCCTGTCTGGTTAAAATTCCATCTAAACTTTAAACCAGCCCCGTATAAAATGTTAAGTTTTAAGTAGAATACATTTTCTAGGCGATAAATTAGGTAAATTGGTGTTGTTACCTGAGGTAAGTTTTTTATAAATATGTACTCCATTGGTTTAGATAGTTAACTAAAGGAAAAAAAAAACATGATTTATGGGTGCTAAATCTTTGTTACAAAATTTAAAATTATTTTATTAATTGAACAGCATCCTAATTGCGTAACACACTATTACTCTCAATTTGTATCATTTTGAAGCATATTGCTAATCCATTGCTCCATATCTTCGAAAAATGTGTCTGCTCAACAATGTAAATAATGCAATGTAGGTATGTTGTTGAACTGTCAAAATGAAACCCATTGCTGCTGATAGCGTGTTACGCAATTACCCTGTAGGGCTACAAGCATAAATACCGAAATTCCACCAAAGCCTATTCACTACCATTGACTAGAAAAAAAATAAAAACTAAAGATAAACTTCGGACTTTAGCTCCTACTTACTGTTTCTCATATCGACTTCCCGACACGACACGACTATGCACTTGCGTTGTTGCAATCTTTACCCAAGTCACAAAGTTAAAATCTGGCCAAGTCCGACTCCGAAACAGTCGGTGTCAGGCAATCCTGAGACTTGCACGTATTTTAGATATCTACAATACATACCTAAATAGAAGCTGAATATCCGGGACACTCAATAATAAATTACTGTATGCCTGGTTGTTCTTTATTTGATATAATGAAAGAAATTATTAAATGTAACTTCAAGCAAGAAACAACTTTGTTAATTTTTATGGGAAATAGGGGAAATTTAAATAAAGGAGAATTGCTCCAATATCATAGAACATTGTGCAACCTTAGTTTAAGAAAAATTGTGTTGTTTACATTCCCTTATAGTAACAGTTTGCCACAGGAAGAAAACAAATTAAGATTTGATATAAACTTGACATTGCACAATTTAACTTATAATGATAATCTAATCCAGTTGGTTGACACCAACTCTTATATTGATAATAATTTATATTTGACAAAAGATAGATACAATATTGTTATGTACTATCTTTCTAACTATCTGAAAAGACAGATAGCTATGTCGCTATCATATTTTTTTTCTATTTCAGCCAAAAATTTGGCTAAACAAATTGCTCCTTTTGAGCAATGCAAAAACATTTTAAACTGTTCTGTCAATAATTTGCTCAAAATTAATGACATTAATCATCATTTAAATTAGAAATTAGGACAATAGAGGCAACCTCTAGCAAAAATGGAACTAAGGCAATTAATAACTCAAATGAAAGTGTAAAAAAATTAAACAGTATCAATCTGGTGCATCAAAACATTCAAGGATTTTTAAACAAAGACTTAGAAGTAGAATTATTCCTGAATTGTTACAATGTAGATATTCTTTGTATGACAGAACATTGGCTTAAAAGCCACCAGTTCATGTTCAATTTTAGTAATCACCAGGTTGGTAGTTCATTCAGCAGAGTAAATGCTATACATGGTGGCTCATTAATTTTAGTACATAACCAGCTTAAATTTAAGGACCGAAAGGACATTGTGAGCCTCTCTGTTGAGCGGACAATTGAAATAGCCTGTATAGAATTGGAGCAGTTCATTATATTAAGTGTATACAGACCTCCTTCAGGATTGTATGATTGTTTTGAAAAGGTTATGGATGAAGTGTTGCACAAAATCTGTAATACAAACAAGTCCATCATCACTTGTGGTGATTTCAATGTTAATTTGTTAGAAAATTCTGGGTTAAGTACTAAAATCATAAGTTTGTTTCAGTCATACAATCTTGCTAACCTATTTTTGGAGCCCACTAGAATAACTCCTACTAGTGCCACATGCCTAGATAACATTTACACAGATATTATACCAAACCACAAAGAAATGATTAATTTAATAGACTCAGATCATTGCGGCCAGTTGATCACTATTACAAATCAAAACAAAAAAGTTATTAAAAAAGATATCACTGTCAACCCAAAAACAACTAAACGCTTAGAAACATTTAAAACTAAACTCTTAAGTAAATTACCACTTTTGTTGACTAATGATGACCCTAACAAACAATATAATGATTTTTTTAATATGTATTGCACACAATTTGATAAAACGTTCATTCCAAAGACATTATCAGTCAATAGTAACGCTTCCTTCAGTGACTGGGCCACCATTGGTATACATAAAAGTAGAAAAAGACTTTATGAATTATATGATGAACGAATTTGTATAAACACTGCTGAATTTAATTTATATGTTAAAAATTATTCTAAAATATTTAAAATAGTCTGTAGTATGGCCAAGTCACGTTATTTGAGTTCAAAAATTAAAAATAGTAATAACATTATTAAAATGACTTGGAATGTCATTAATAGCGAAACAGGAAGGTCATGCAACCGAAGTAGTGACTACAGCCTTGCTATTGATGACAATGTAATTAGATCAGATTCCCAGGTTGCCGCGGCCTTTGAAAATTTCTTTGCAGAGATTCCCGTGTCAACCACTAAATCTCTAAGCTCATCACCCACTGCTGCAGAGTCTTTACTTAAGGAAAACGTTCCAGTTTGTGATTCGGAATTTCACTTCGAATTTGTCACTTGTACAGATATAATTAAAACTTTTCACATGTTAAATGTAAAAAAGACTGCAGATCTATGGGGTAATTCTGTGGATGTTGCTAAGACAATTATAAACATTGTAGCACCTACTTTAGCTGTTATATTTAATAATTGTATTGAATGTGGTGAGTTTCCTGATCTTATGAAACACAGTAAAATAATACCGTTGTTTAAATCGGGTAGTACATCAGACCCTACTAATTATAGACCTATTTCCGTACTACCCACCTTTAGTAAAATTTATGAAAAACTTATTTTAAATCAATTGCAAAGATTTTTCAATAACAATAAATTACTGAATAATAAACAGTTCGGTTTTACAAGGGGTCGTTCAGCTACCGATGCCGGAGTTGAACTTTTAGGACATATTTATAGTGCATGGGAGGACAAATGCGATGCTTTGGGCATCTTTTGTGATTTGTCCAAGGCATTCGATTGTGTTCTTCATGAAACCTTAATCAGGAAACTTCACCACTACGGAATCCGGAACGCCTCTCTGGATCTTCTCACTTCTTACTTAAGTGATAGGATTCAGAGAGTTGATGTTAACGGGAAAAGGTCACCCGGATCTGTAGTAAGAATGGGGGTCCCACAGGGCTCAATACTTGGACCATTTTTATTTACTATTTATATCAATGACTTGCCTTACCTCATAAAGGACGAACATGATATAGTGTTGTTTGCGGATGACACTTCACTTTTATTTAAACTCAAACGTCAACAGCTGGTTACTGACAGTATAAATAGTGCCCTCGCAAAAGTAGTTAGCTGGTTTAATGTTAATAATCTACTTCTTAACGAAAAAAAAACGAAATGTATTAAGTTTACGATACCAAATGTTAGACAAGTAGAAACTCGTGTTCTCATAAAGGGTGAAGAGTTAAAACCCGAAAATTCCACTGTATTCTTAGGCATAACTTTGGATGCCAAGCTTCAATGGGGCCCCCATATAGATAAATTGTCAAAAAAGCTTAGCTCTGCAGCATACGCCGTTAGGAAAATTCGTGATTTAACTGATTTAGAGACAGCCCGTTTAGTTTACTTTAGTTATTTTCATAGTGTGATGTCATACGGTATTCTGTTGTGGGGAAATGCCGCCGATATTCAGACAATTTTTATTTTACAAAAAAGGGCAATTCGTTCCATTTATAAATTAAGTCCCAGACACTCCCTCAGAGACAAGTTTAAAGAGATTAATATAATGACTGTGCCTTCTCAGTACATTTATGATAATCTTTTGTATGCACATAAAAATATTAATCTGTTTAAAAAATACAGTGATATCCATAACATAAATACTAGGAACAAACACAAATTTGTTGTTCCTACAACAAGGCTCAAGAAAATAGGTGGCTCGTTTAGATGCCAATGTATACGTTTTTATAATAAACTTCCTAGCCACATTCAAGAACTAAGCATTAATAAATTCAAATCTTTTATAAAGCTAAAACTATGCCAGAAAGGCTATTATACTGTAAAAGACTATATTGAGGACAAAAAAGCTTGGGATTGAGCTGCTCCAATAGGTCTAGACAGTGAATGTTGTTTATTTTTTATTTTTTGCTGATTTACACTTTTTTTTTTTTCTCTTTCTAAATATCTATTTATATACAGAATGACATGAACATTTACTGTTTAAAGTCTTATATTATTTTAATTATTGTGAATGTGAGGACTATGTGGGTCATTGTTTCCGTTTTAATCATGGTCTAGCACTTTGAGTGGTTTATGCGGTCTACACAAATGTCCTGTCCTTGGTATTACTCGTCGAATCGTTGAGCTCCTTAAGTTCTGAGTTGAGCTGCACGGTTACTGACGAATGCGTGCACCGACTGCACAGGTCCACTCAATCTGTGTGGTTCTTTCCTCAAAAGACCACTTCAGACACCAATCTACATAGTCCTCAAAGATCAAAGATTATTTCCGGATTTTTATATACACATTGACATTGATGAATATTATATAAACAATGACATGGATATTTACTTTGTAAAGTATCTTATTTTTATTATTATTATTGTGAGTGTGAAGACTATGTGGATCATTTCTTTTTTCTGTTTTCCTTCTTAGTTAGTTTTAATCATGACCTGGCAGTTTGAGTAATTTATGCGGCCTACCCAAATGTCCTTTCATTGGTATTGTTCGTCGAATCGTAAGGCTCCTCAAGTTCTGAGTTGAGCTGCACGATTTTTGACAAATGCGTGCACTGACTGGACAGGTCCTCTCAATCTGTGTGGTTCTTTACTCAAAAGACCATTTCAGACACCAATCTACATGGTCTTCACATTATCTGACCAAGATTATGTCTGGACTTTAAAAGAGACTGTGACCTCTGAGTTTGTTTCGGCCTTTCTTCTCAGAGTAGTCAGATAGGAAACGCCGACCTCATCTAGTTTAAAAAAAAATGTGATTGACATGTAAAAGTGTTTGTACAAACCTACTTACAGAAAATAAATCATTTATCATTTATCATTTATCATTTAAGCGTAGGTACAGACGCGACCACATCAAGCTACTTCAATCTGTCAAATTTCTTTAATAGATTTTCAGCTTTATCGTTAAAGCATAAGGTTTTTATTAAACATAATATTAATAAGGACTTATCTAAAGAAAAACGCAGGTATGGTATGCTACAACCCCTTATTTAAAGTCAGCTTTTCTCACAAACTCTATTTTTTCCTTGGTTCATTCATCTACATTCTACAACAAGGCAAACACCGCTCTTTCCTCCTTTCCGCGCTTTTACTTTTTATCTACCAGAAGTGGTTGTAGGGCAGCCCAAAAGTGGTTGTAGGGCTTCTGTGAGTAAATGGCTGAAAAGTATGGACTATGAAGTTACTGAAAAATTATTGATTCCTTTAACTTGGCACTCCTTACTTACACATTATATTATATACGACATTATTTTTAGTATATTGCAAACCTGAATATAGTTTGTTCAGAATAAGTAACTGAATCGATTCCAATAATTTTTACACCATGTTATATTTTGTCCCAAAAATATTTAAAAAGCTAACAAGCTGTTCACCGAGCGACACTTGCATGTGGCATTGCATTGGCATGTGTGAATATATTTATTTAAGCACGTACACCACTAAACGGGATCCTTCAAAAAACCGTACCTGCAAAAAACGGGATCTTGCCGTGAGTAAGGGCCGTTAAGTGGTAACCAACTTTTTTTACGGACAACCAGGTAACATAACAAGCTTATAATGTCGTGATTTTTCATGATACAGTTTTGAAATGTTGTACATTGATTCTTTACATAAAAATACTAGACACGTGTTTCAGGTTTTCCATATACTAAAAATAATGCTGTATATTATACTCTTACCCACTTACCTCAAAAAGCTTCGTGTTCCATTTATGTCCTTCGACAGAGGCTTACCACAAAGTTATGTGTACTCACCTACACATTAACACTTCACGACAAAAGCCTGTATCAAACGACTTTGAAACTTTTTACCATCTGAGTTGCGAACTTATGTTCAACTTTTCGCGTCGAACCATCATACGATACGAAGGTTTGTAGACTTTCCCAACAAAACCAAACATTTTTCAATGGTTTTCACCCTGAAAAGCATTTTGTTGTCTTTTATATTATGATGGAATTTACACTTATTCCAACATTTTTAATAGATAACGTACCTATTGTGCTGAAAATTATGAATCGATTATTTTCCAATAAATGTAAGATTATTTTTAAATAATAAAAACCTAAGACTAATCAATGATTTTCGGTTTAGTACCCACGACGAGATATCAAGCTATAAATTTCCAGAATAAGCTGACTTGACATTGTACGAAAAGCCTATACAATGCGAGGTTACCTAAAACTGGAAATAAGTATATAGCTTGATATGTCGTCTTGTGTACATAATAGGTATTATAACTAATGTAAAACTAACGGTGTAATCAACTTTCGTTACTGATCCTACCTCACAGCGCGAATAGAGAACAAATAAATACAAATTCAAAGAAAATCTCCCACTACAATTTTCAACTTCCGTCCCTATTAGTTCCAGTATTATGCTGCGTCTTTCAGAACTAATAAAGCAGCTTATAAACTCTATTTCAAAGACCCACGATTCAATATCGATCACCTATTTGCATAGACTATCCGAGCTCTGCCGTTTCGCAATAAAATGGCGTCGTAAAAATGGTACCCGACCAACTTTTGCTTCGAGAATAACACATTTCTTGTTGATTAAAGACTTGAAACGTAAAGCTGGGTCTCCACTATGTTAGCGCAGCCACTATGCTGCGCGCATTCGCTTTATTGCTTTATTTACTTTATTGTACACCAGAAAATACATTAAAAAAAATAAAATACAATTGTTACTACAAAACATACAATGGGCGGCCTTATCGCTTTCTGCGATCTCTTCCAGAGTGATTTGGATATTAAAAATTAGGTAGGTAGGTAAAACGGGCTGGTGTCCGTAACTCCTCGTCGATGCGCGTATTTTGCGTACGGGCGCATTCGCTTTGTTGTGGTGGTTGTTTTATGGAAATACAAAGCAGCCGGTCGATTCTGTAAAAATCTCACCGTGATAACTTGCGTGGAGTGAGCTGTTAGTGTCATCCGACTGATGCTAGATTGACCAAGCAAACATTTACAATCATAATCGAGATTTTAATAATATTTTTTTATGTTAATTCTATTGATCATTGTACATAATGTGACACTGATAGCTCACTCCACGCTCACTTCACCTAAGTTTTCACGGTGAGAGGGTTACAGAATCGCACTGCAGAAGGGCAATTCCTATAAAATTAAGAATGTTCACAAACTAATAAGTGGGCCAGTGGTAACGGCATCGACTTAAGAGTTGTAGGTCGTGGGTTCGAACCCAGGCAGGCACTTTACTTTGTGTAAATTATTTCATCACCACTGCTCTCAAAACGGTGAAGGAAAACATCGTCAGCAAACCGGCAGGTCCCATAACCGAAAAAATCGAAGACGTGTAACATCTAATAACCTGCACTGGGCCCCCGTGGTAGATTACAGGCCACTCCCTCTCGGAGAGCGGAGGCCTGTGCCCCAGCAGTGGGAATATTATAGGCTGATTATGGATAACCTAATCTCAGTCACAATCTGTCGAATAATCGGTTATTCACGTAGATAGACCACTTTTAAAATTATGATAAAAAAGCGCTTCCTCTCTCCTTAAAAATCTCATTATTTTTTCTTTGCTCTTGTTTCATGTCTATTATTATTATATTATAGGGTGACTGGTAATTAGTGACCGATACTTAAACACATGATTCTACTCATCATTACAAACAACTTTTACTATCGGACCAAATCCGAAATCGCGTAGAAAAAATCAGCTGTTCCCTACATTTATGTTCGTACGAGTCGTCAAAATGTAGGGAACAGCTGATTTTTTTTTCGTAATTTCACTTTTTGTCCCATTATAAAACTTGTTTGTTGTCATGAGTAGAATCATGTGTTTAAGAATCGGTCACTAATTACCAGTCACCCTATATACAACATGTAACGTTAAATGCGCAAAACCTCAGACACCCCAACTGATTTTTAATTCAATTGACCTATTTCAGAGATAAAATAAGTCATTCAAGAAATTGTAAAGGTTTTATGTGCTGTTTTAGTTTTACTGCCCATTCTGATCGTTTCTTGCGTCTGCGACGACGCCTTATAGAGGGAGGAGTCGTCACCGGGCCGCTGCGCCGCGCTGACATTGGGTTGCTTGACCTATGAATGAATAGACGCGGCAACGTTTTTAATGAAGATTTTTTGAAAAATATGACCTATATTAAAAAGTGGTTCAATTAATTCTGCTCGTTATTCTGATCAAACTATTTTCAGGTTTTGCGCATTTAACGTTACACGTTGTACATATATTTAGATTAGTATAATATACTTAATGCATGTATTCATTGTATTGTTCAAATGGTACACCACAGACTACCTAGAGCATTTGTCTCTCCTTGCTCTGTCAATCCATCCAAAGGTTGTCTTTAAAAAATCGCTTTTAGAGATACGACCGCCCATTGTGTCACCCTTTGTAAAATTTCTATATTTGAGGAGGTAACATGCAAACAGGCTTAAGTCACAATAATGTAAATTTTCAGAATACTGAAAAAATCTAACTACAGATTTTTAAACTACAGATTTTTTCAGTATTCTGAAAATGTGACTTAAGCCTGTTTGCATGTTACCTCCTCATTTATGTCTGTTATTTATATGGTGTACATAATAAAGAGTATTCTATTCTACTCTTTTCTATAGACCTACATTTTTGACAATGATTGACGCTGAGATCAGAGTCGGACTTGAATTTGAACGTCTTTAAATACTAGAATAAAATACAGATAACTGGAGCACGGGAGCACAGTTCGTGCGCAAACAGTGCTATATCCAGCAGTATTTTTACTATACAAAGGTTTCCTTCAAAACCTAGAATTTAATTTCGAAGAAATGTACCTAACTAAGTAGGTAATAAGGAAAATGGCACGTTAGGCTCTTTATGGTTCGTGCGAGGTCACTTCTTTCATTGTTATGAACGTTAGTGTCTACCTACAATTTCCTTAATCTAGTAGGTATACCTAAAGGCCATGACATGACTAATCTATGTAGGATCTATTCAGGTCTGTATATAGTGACCATTTTAGGTTATTTACTGCGTAGGTACCGAATGAAGGCTTTTTTTTTTTTTTGCTGAAGGGCCTGGTTTTGGCCTCGCTTACGCCTGATGGAAAGCGATGGATGAGGTCTATAATAGAACGAGCGTGCCCAGAAGATGCCTGTTCACTCTTGCTTTGGAGGCAGACAGGTTATACATATGTGGAAGGGAACACGGATGCTGGCTTTTATTTCTTCTGCGGCACAGGCTGGCAGGGATATTGACGGGCAAACTGTAATCATGAATTCATCATATGATTCTAGATCCCCTAGCGTAGAAAATTATCGTAGGTTATAAAAAAAAAAAAAAACTGATGTTTCATAGAAAAGTGCAATGTGCAGTGAAAAGTGCGCGGTCAAAATGACTGGAACAGCATTTTTTTAAGTAAGTACTATATTTTTGCGATTAATAAAATTACAGTGGGAAATTTAAAGACAGTACACAACTAACTACATAATTAACTACAATGTTAAGTTTGTTTTTGGGATAAAATTCATCCCAACTACGGAATCCTTCATGTGGCGTGATCCAACACGCACTTGATTGGTTTTTTAAGGCATTGAAACCACTTACAGCCGTTCGATTCTGTAAAAATCTCACCGTGAATTCATAAGTGAAGTGAGCTTGAAGTAAGCAATGTCAATAGTGTTAATCCCTAATGACAGCTCACTCCACGCTCACTTCAGCTAAGTTGTCACGGTGAGGTTATTACAGAATAGCACTGTAGTTGGTAGATACAGACGCCAGCACATCAAGCTACCCGAAACTGTCAAATTTCCCCAATCAACTTTGAACCTTATGCTTTAGCGATAAAGTTGAAAATCGATTAAAATAAATTTGACAGAAAGTAGTAGCGCTGGCGTCTGTATTTACCAGTAGGTACTCTTATCGTGGTTCTCGGTTTGCATTCTTCTATAACCTGACAAAGGCTACGAATATTTTTTTCCTTTTCGACTCTCCAGAGAGAAACCTGTCACCAGACAGTTTGTAGGCGCCAAGAAGCTCGTCCCACCATTTTCGTCACTAGCATTCTTTCCATTAAAATTCCCCTTGATGTCCAGGATGACCAATACCTACCACTATACCACTACCACCACCCCCCACCACCCCCGCCCTCCGCCTCCTGCCACTTCTAGAGATGCAGTAGGCAGTTCCGAGATGTAACGGAAAAGTTGAAGTTTTTAATAACAACTGAAACACAAGGCTTCACCTCCATTACAAACGTAGCTAAAGTTCATACTCATTTTTTTTAATTTAAATTTCAATTTATTTTAATAACATAAATTTCATAATATATATTTAATATAAATTTCAATTTATTCAATAACAAGAAACTTGTATCTCAATTACATGATTAATTATTAAATTGAACATTTTCAATTCCATAATAATAATTCAACCAAACAAATTCAATAATAATAATTACAATACTAATAATAATTAAGAGACATTTATAATTCATCAACAGAATATAGACACCTAGGTATTCAACAGGAAATCCTTAAGCTGGGTTTTAAAAGTACTAGTGTAGATAGTGCTTTTTATTTCTAAAGGCAACGTATTAAATAACTTGACTGATTGATATTGTGGACTGTGTTCCACAATATTGAAATTTAGTCTAATTTCATACTAGAAATAGCCGATAAAGAAAAGCCGGTACCACACACGTCACGCCGTCCTGAGCATGCAATATTACCGAGGGTCGAGACTATAATAACGTAAGCATTTTAGGTCTTCACGAAGAAAATTAGTAGGTCAAAATCAAAAATCAAAATCAAAAGTCATTTATTCAAACTAGGCTGAGAATCGGCACTTTTCGAACGTCAAAATTACAAAAGACAACCCCCCAAAACGCCCGCCCTTCAGCACTTCCTAGTGCTTTCGCTGGGAAGAAGAAGTAGGTAGGTAGGTACTTAAAGTTTTAGATGTACGTATTAATCAGGAGGCTTACATGACATAATCTGACGTCAGTATTTTGTAAATGGGTAGCCAGAGCTGCCGTGCGATTCTGTAACCATCTCACCGTGAAAGCTTGGGCGAAGTGAGCGTGGAGTGAGCTGTCATTCGCTAGGGATTAACACTATTAAGTGCTCACTTCACTTATGATTTCACGGTGAGATTTTTACAGTCTGTAGCTACAGCCTGTAGGTAGGACAATAACGTCTAGCATAGCATATAAAGGGTTATTTGTAAAACACCAACAACCTCTTAAGAGGTCATTGTACTCATCATTATGAACAACTTTTACTATGGGACCAAACCTGAAATCGCGAAAAAAAATCAGCTGTTCCCTACATTTTGACGACTCGTACGAACATAAATTAGACGGCACGATTGGCGCAGTGGTTAAGCGATTGACTGCTGCGCTGCGTGTCGCGGGTTCGATTCCCGCACGGAACAAATATTTGTATGACCTACATGTATTTGTTCCGAGTCTGGGTGTTTTTCTATCTATAATATGTATGTATTTACAAAAAAAAAAAAATTGTATATAAGTAGTTTATCAGCCATCTTGTTACCATAACACAAGCATTAGGTTGCTTAGCTTGGGACAAATGGTGCTGTGTGAAATGTCCAGGGATTTATTTATTTATTTATTATTTTATTTATTATTATAAATATAGGGAACAGCTGATTTTTTTTCTCGATTTCAGGTTTGGTACCATAGTAAAAGTTGTTCATAATGATGAGTACAATGACCCCTTAAGAGGTTGTGCGTTATTTAAGTTACAACTTGTATAGGGATCACCTGATTTTTTTTTCGCGATTTCAGGTTTGGTCCCATAGTAAAAGTTGTTCATAATGATGAGTAGGTACGACCTCTAATCTGATAATGACCTCTTAAGAGGTTGTTAGTGTTTTACAAATAACCCTGTATAAGCATAATCAGCCTATAGTGTGTCCACTGCTGGGACACCGTCCTCTTCTACCACGCGGGCCCAGTACGGGATGGTACTTAGATGTCACACTTCTTCGATTATTTTTACTAGGGCATGCCGGTTTCCTCGTGATATTATCCTTCGCCGTTTTGAGAGCAGTGGTGATGAAATTATTTATTTATTTATTTATTTATTTATCCTCCTACTGGAACGCCATACAGCAATTACACCAACGGAGCAAAAAATTACTTAATGTGCTGCTTCCCATCCATCCTGTGCGTGGTGGACATCGAACGGGCGGCGATGGAACACGCACGCTCACACAGCATCAGCTCCATACCCATAGTGCCATTACTCCATCCAAATCGCACACATTCTTTGCGATTTTTTGAGACACAATTAATTTTTCAAAATAAATGCATTAAAATTGTAAAAACGGAAAATTTTGATGTGTCGTCCTGATTGACAGAAGATGTCAGATGTATGAATAATTATTTGAACAAAGTGAAGCGCCTGCCTGGTTTCGAACCTACGACCTCGTTAGTTAGTAAGACTACCGACTACAAAGCCACAGATTACCCAATAGAATAAATACGAAGCTACCAAAAACAAAACAATCACATGTTTATAACAGACACGTACCGCTACTTTTTCCAGAAATACTTTTCTGGGAAAGCTACACGCCGTACATTATACCTTCCTATTCGCTTCACGAAACTACAGTATTTTATTTTATAGCGCACACGCACTACGTTTTATTCAGGCAGGTATTATTGGATTACAGGCGAATAAATCAGCCTTGTGCCCTAAAGAGGGATGAAAAGGGTCACCGGTCCTTTGTCCTTTCTTCACTTAATTGTGACGATGATCGACTTAAGGACGCGTAGATTTACAATGTATTAAGCCCTTTTAATGTCCGCGTGGTTCCGGAATAGGCTTCTGGATAGGCCGCGGGTTTTTTAAATCAGCGGAGTGTAAGGTACAGTCATACCTCGACCATCCTTTTGGCAATTCTCAGATTATGAAATCGCGAAAAAAAAATCAGCTGTTCCCTACATTTATGTTCGCATAACTCGTCAAAATGAAGGGAACAGCTGATTTTTTTTTCGCGATTTCCGGTTTGATCCCATAGTAAAAGTTGTTCATAATGATGAGTACAATGACCCCTTAAGAGATTGTGCGTTATTTAAGTTACACCTTGTATACACGAGCGACACACGTCAACGGCGGAGGCAACTGCAGTCGTCGACAAACGTGACGCGCGTGTATTTTGAGTAGTCTGCGTAAATTTTTGATAGAAAAAACGTACTACAGTGTAACTGAGTTTCTGACAGAGAAAAATACATTTATTGATTAATTTTATGGATCTATTGAACGATAATTTTACTGTAATGATAATGATAATTTATTAATCACACTAATATTATACAGGCGAAAGTTTGTGTGTGTATGTTTGTTACTTTTTCATGCTCAAACGGCTGGACCAATTTTAATGAAATTTGGTACACAGATAGTTTATAACGAGGATTAACACATAGAATACTTTTTATCCCGATATTCCTACGGGATCGAGAGTTATGCGGGTGAAACCGTGTGGCGCAGCTAGTAATTCATATAAAGAATGATAATTGTGATGGTAACTTATTTGATAATTTAATTGTAATGTTAATTCATCTGTAAATGTTTGCATGCCGAATAGTAAAATATGGCTGAACTTTGATTTATGTATTCTAACAACTATTGTGCACCCATATTTGCAAATAAAGTTAAGTAATTTCTATATTCTCAAATACACTAGCGGCATGTGGACGGCTACAGTTGCTTCTGCCGTTGTCACTCGTGTGTATATGTACAGACGCCAGCACAACAAGCTACCCGAAACTGTCAATTTTTCCCTATCAACTTTAAACTTCATTCTTTAGCGATAAAGTTGAAAATCTATTACAGAAGTTTGACAGTTTGTAGTAGCTTGATGTGCTGGCGACTGTACTTGGACCCAAAAACCTTTTTTTTTGTTGTGAATGTCGGTAAGTGCTTCCTTATTTACTTTTCCTTATTTTAGTTGGATTGCTGCTTCCAAAAAAAAAGTTATTAAGTACCTACTGACTACTATATCCTATGGAAATTCTAGTGTAGTAATCTGCCTCTAGATACATCCTGAAACAATGACCAACGATCGACAAAAATGTCAGCCATTGTGTTAGTTACAATAAATATGGGCCAGCAATCGGTTTACTCTGCTTTCTATGTAGATACCGCCATTCAGCCTGCTCGCTGCGTCTTTGTTTAGGTTCTATGCAGGAAAAGCTTTATATTTCAACGTCCATACAATGCCAGATAGGAACTGACATTGCAGAACGTTTTATTATGAAATGCAAAATATTTGCAGGAAGTAACATAAATTGCACGTACACGAAGCAAAAGTAGTAGGTGTGTAATGAAGATCGTAGCAGGTGGCGTTCAGCCTGTCGATTCTGTAATAAACTCACCGTGAAATCATAATATGTGAAGTGAGCACTTAATAGTTTTAATCCCTACCATTAGGGAATGACAGAGCTCACTTCCCGCTCACTTCATCTAAGTTCTCACGGTGAGAACAGAATAGCACTGCTGTAGTTTATTGCTTAAAACAGCAGCTGTTAATAAAATCGCACGTACGGTGAATTATTATTCTACTTCTGCTTACAAGTATATACGAAGAGAGTTTCTTTCGTGTCTATCCCATCCATCAACTATATCGAAATGGTACCAATCCATAGACGACAAGCCTGGCTTTACAAAAGAAGCCTTTAGAGCACTGCAAACAAAGTACCTACACTCAAAGTGACAAAACTCTTGCCTGTCTTGTGGTAGATCAAATGGCTATAAGGCAGCAAAAGATTTTTAATGGTACGAATGTCGAAGGGGTTGTCACACACGGCCCTCTGTGATAATTTGCAACTCAGGCTTACGTTTTTATGTTAGTTTCACTAAACGATTCATTTAAACTACCATTGGGATGAGGGGCTTGTGGCTAAGTAATAACAGCCGCACGGGTCCACCGATCAGGTTAAGCTACGCTTGCCGCGGTTGGTCCGTGGATGGGTGACCATCTTCACATACCAAGACCCCTCCGTGCCTCGGAAAGCACGTTAAGCCGTTGGTTCCGGCTGTCATTCGTGGATCTTTGACAGTTACGTTACGGGTCGTCAGTAGCCCGAAAGTCTGACAACCAGTCTTACCTTATCGTATTACAAAGTAACTGGTTTGTGGAAGTCAGATAGGCAGTCGCTCCATGTAAAATACTGGTATTCAGCTGCATCCGGTTAGACTGGAAGACGACCCCAACATAGTTGGGAAACGGCAGGCAGACGATGGGATATTTCTTGTTTAATGGCTTTTCAGCCGAACAACGATGCAATGTTATATCGATTTGTCTTGAAAGATGCCACGAAGTGGGTGCAGAAGTAGTGAGTTTAACATTTGCTGGTTGTCCTTCTAACTGCTGCAGCTAAACTATTATGATGCAACTTTGACGACACCAAAAATTTTAAAGCTCATTTCCAGGATCCAGTAACTAAAAGTCCAGTTGTCGTGATTTTAGACCCATGCCATATGGTGAAGCTTGTTAGGAACACAATGGAGGACAAAAGTTTTGATTGACAGAAATGGTAACAAAATCAAATGGCAGTATTTAGAAAGCTCTAAAAATGTCCAGGATAATATTGGCTTTCACTTTGGGAACAAAAAAAACGGCTTCGTATTATTATTAGCTAATTTTTTAATCTAAACTTGTAATTTTTGTAATTTTTTTAGTCTAAACTTGTCTATGGAGTATCTTAATTTGACAGGAGTAAACTAATATTTATCTTCTGTCCTTTTCTTAATGAAATAGAAAGAAGATGCACTGAACTTAAATTTAGTTTAGCTTGTGAACAAGCGAATCGGCGCCAATGAATTTTGAATTTAGTTGTTGTATTATGGGATGGATAGCCAAACTGAAAATGCCCGAGAGGATCACCTTGTTGGCATCCGACTGCAGATTAACTCCTTTTTAACTTGAGCCAACAAGGTGTCCCTGATCACTACATAGTATAAAACAAAGTCGCTTCCCTGTCTGTCTGTCCCTATATATGCTTAGATCTTTAAAACTACGCAACGGATTTTGATGCGGGTTTTTTCAATAGATGGAATGATTCGAGAGGAAGGTTTATATGTATAATACATGCATAATATAGCAGAGAAACACGGATAATTTTAGAGGTTTCTAATGTGATGTCGTAAATAAACACATTTTTTTGCGCTTACATTGTAAACGCTGGCTGAACCCGTCGAGATAGATCAAAATAATGTACTACAGTATTGTATACCTTAAAAAGGTCTACAAAAAAGTCCGCGATGGTATATGTCTATCTCTTAGGGATAACCCACAATAACCATTTTTTATCCTATACTTTTTAAGATAAATAATGGCTCTAAAATTATCAGTGTTTCTCCATTGCACCCGTGCGAAGCCGGGGCGGGTCGCTAGTAAAGTATATTCAAGAATGTTTTGGTTAAATTACAACGAATTAATCCAAATAATTATAGATAGTGCAAAAATACAATCATTTTTATTATGACTTATCCTCTCACACTTACCTAATGCATAACATCGTCCGCGTATCGAACTGCAGCAGGCGCGCGAACCAATTACCATTATTTTTTCTGCCGAGAACCAATCACGGCGTTTGCCGGAATACAACTCGTTATGGGAGCGCAACTGATTACGTTATTTGCACGTGTGTTCTTTCGTTCGAATACTCGAGCTAAATTTGTCAATGTAGTGAAGTTTGGAGCAGAATGTCTCGTTGATTTTGTTCACAGTTACGCTTCCTGACTTTTATTAACCCGGCGGCACTCGCTACTGGGTAAAAAATACCACAGAGTACAACTACACTAGCACTGTCGATTTATAATTTTTGATCTCAATTTTACGTGATACCTAAGAAAAAAATTTTTTTGTTTATTTTTCTAAGACTATGAAGAATTTTTGTTTTTAATTTTGCGTTCTTTTTTAAGATAAGCTATAATTTGAAATAAATAATAATTCAAACTTTCAATTTTCTTTTATTTATTAGACATTAGTATTGATAAACTAAATACGCCATTAAAGTCTGTAAAGCTAACTTATTTTCCAAGATAATGTCATTTAAATCATGTGGTATTTTTTACCCGGTAGCGAGTATTCGTGCATGTAAACACCTAGCGAGTACCGCCGGGTTAAGATAAGATAAGATAAGATGTATTTATTTGTCAATTATTCGTAGGGTAGTTTCTACTAGCTTGTAGGTTCTGTGTAAATCCCACTCAGGAAAACATTCTATAATTTATTTACACTTCGTGAAATATGGAACGGTTTAATCTCTTCCTGAACAAAGTTTTTCAGTTTCATCTGGTTAAGCAACAGGCTTATAATTGTTTAATAAATAAGGTCCCGCAATGTGTAGGTTAGCACAGATACGCACGAACGGGCGCGTTTTTCGCGCTGCTTAGCGCCGAGTTGAAAATACAACAGTTTTTTTTTTGACGCACTGGGATGCGCTCTGTTGGAATCTCAATGCTCGGCTCAACAACGAGAGTTGAAAATCCAGGTCCCTAATTTACTATGACTACTCCATGATTCCTTACTTTGAACCCACATCAATTCCTGAGCTAATCACGCCAATTCCGCGTTGATTTCGCGCGGTAATCTATATGGTGTACATAATAAAGAGTATTCTATTCTATTCTATTGTGTCATAGCCCCAATGTGCGATAAAATCCCGCCGCGATCTTTGTACGGCCGTGCGTACGTGGGTAACAATTTTCTCTGAACATTATTTTTTAATACTGCCTAACTCAGTTTAGAAGATTGTTTAATAACGGTAAAACAGTTTACAAGAGTTACTTTGTCTATTATTTTGGGACTTGAAATTGTATGTGCAGAGCAGCGAGCAGTTCTACTTTTTCCATAACAAAAATTGTGGTACTCTCTGCCATTCTCATCTTTCTGTGTAAGTACTTCGTTTTGGCGTAATGTCGCTACCTTGGGGTACAAAGGTAGGAAAAGCCATAAATGGTTTATGGCTTTTACTACCTTTGTACCCCAAGGTAGCGATGTGTAGAATATTATGGATACTGTCAGCTGTGAAGCTACCTTTTCTATACAAATAAATAAAATTGATTTGTCTGTTTGTAATGATAAAATAACAGCTTTTTACAAAATGAAGTATACGGTATAAAAAAGAAACATTTTTTTAATTTCGTCTGTCTGTTGTTCCGGCTTATTTTCGAAAGGGTTGGACCGATTTTGATGAAATTTGGTATAGGGATACTTTGGATCCTGGGGAAGGACTACTTTTTATCGACTTACCACACAGGCGCTTTTTATCGACATACCACACAGGCGAAGCCGCGGTCGGAAGCTAGTGAAAAATAAATAATTAAAAAACTTCTTGTTATTCCCACTAGACCTTTCTTTTCTTGAAGGACATAGGTAGGTGTCTACTTACTACCTTTCCCAGGATTATGCGTTGTCTTTTTTTTGGACACTTAATTATAATGAAGTGTCTGTATACAAACTTTGTAAACCTCGGAAAATAGCCCCGAGAAATGGAAAATGTTTAGACTGATTATTGTCTGAAACTAGACAAAAACCAGGATGAATTGCTGCGAACGTGTCAGATATAAATACAATGTTAAGACTAAAATTTAGTACTTTTCTATGCAATACTGAATTATGGTGGTAAATTCAAGCATTTGCATGCCTATAATATGCACAGTCGCCAGCACATCAAGCTACCCGAAATTGACAAATTTTCCCAATCAACTTTATGAAAATCTATTAACCTTTAAGTACCGACGTGCGGTCTGACAGGCCTCGACAGCCACTTGACATGCTACTTTACCCCTTTCCCCGCTGAATTCCGATCCCTGCTTTTAAGTAGCTGCTGGCTTCTTAGGCCTCACGTCGGTACTAACGTTACAAAAAATGCACGTCGGTGCTTAAAGGTTAAAGAAGTTTGGCAGATTGTAGTACCTTGGTGTGCTGGTGTCTGTACTTACAATGAAAAATGTGTGGGCCGACTGAAACAAGGCGTTTATAATGTAATGTAATTCTTTGATGGTTCACCCTTGTTTGGTATAACAACTTTTGATGTAATGTTACTAATTCGAACAACGTTTAAGAAAATAATCAATTTGTACAATATCGATTAACATAATTTTCATTTCATCGAATATTTATTTGCGATAACAACATTTGCGCTATTGATAATTATCATATGCCATAACATCATTTGCCATCGACATTGGGTGTGTAACGGTTGTTATATTAGGAGAAACTGGATGCAATCGGGACTTTAAGGCACCCCGACTCGGATAGGTTAGGTTAGAAGGGGATGGCGGGGTCGTTTGAGCGAGCGGAGCGAGCGAATAGACCCCGTCATCCCCTTCGTGGTTATTTTTTTATAAACCACCCAGAAGTAGGAGCCCCGCGTAGCGGGGCTCCGTCGACCAAGCCCACCCTCGGCAATGCATACAATATTTTAAGGTTTTGGTTAGGTGCCATTTCAGTTAGGTTAGAACTGTGACCTTAAACTTAAAAGAGAAGAATAAATAAATTTATTCTTATTCTTATTATACCAAACATTACACACGCATCGACATCGACAGCCAGAAAGCTAATAAGTAGATAGGTATTAGAATTTCGGTCAAATGACATTATTTCAAAGAAATAAATATGCTACATAAAAAACTACCAATTAATTATTCGGTCAAATGAATAATTATACGAAATGACTTTATTGTAACTAAAATTAGCCGGAGCGATTTTCGACAAAACGTTGTTATACCAAACAAGGGTGAACCTTCTTTGATACATCAGTTTTAAATATATTTTGCAATCATTTACTAAAAGGCTCGCTGTGAAATAGAATAAAACATAAAAATAATCAGCCTATAATGTTCCCACTTTTGGGACACAGGCCTCTTCTCTGTGAGAGGAAGGGGGTCGTAATCTACCACGCGGGCCCAGTGCGGGTTAGTAATGTGAAAATGAATAAAAGCATATATTTTTTTAACTAAATTTATTCTCAAAACTATTCTTTTAGAAATCCTACAATAGTTATCGAGTCCAGGTCCAACATTGTTTTTTCTCCAGACAAACAAATAATAATAACAATCACAACGGATCCTCAAAGTATCCATTAGATAATTAAATAAATAATATTTATTTTATTTTCTAACATTAACTAATTCTTCTAAACACAATAAATATCCTTCTATAACATAATTTGGTAGGTACATTTCACTACTTATATTGATTTCGGTTACATTTATGATTTTTAATAAAAATATAAGTTTACTTATAATATTATTAATGAATTTTAGTAGTAAAAATTGTAGTCGAAATTTTAAAATATATTTATACGTAATTAATAACATTAATAATAAAGACAGTTTACTATTGTGCCACACAAAATAATTCCTGAAGGAAAGGCAATAATTTGTATAGTTACATAAATAATTTTTAATGAATATTTTCATAAGTAACAGATACGTAAAAAGCTCCAAATGAGGCAGAAATAAGTCCGTTTTACTCACAATCAGCAGATTATAATAATGGCATCTACTTATCTGTAATTATTAAGCGTATAATCAACGACTTACATGCTTTATGTTGACACTTTTAACTATTACAATTATTTTACCCTATACATCAGAATTCAGCACACGGGAATCGCAAACATACCTTCCGTATAGGTTTTCAACCATAACTCCACACTGAGGTATTTGGCTACGGAATATGGCTACCTAAATATTTAAGCAGGAAGATAATTATGGAAGTTCAGCTTAAAATATCTAGGTAATCTAATGATATGGCTGCGATCGCTTAAATTCGACATAGCAACGTTAGAAAACCGAGGACTGCAAGAGATTCTTAAAAATGAAAGGATAATAGGCTAGTTAAATAAATCCGTATGCTAACGATCAAAGTTCGCCGGTGCGCGACAACATTTCCATAAGTTTGACTCTGAACAGCTTTAATACTCAACTCATAATTGAGGCTATAACTTGTTACATAAAAGTTTCTCGTCCTTATGCTCTCGCTACTATCTTAATTCTCTTGAGATGTAAATTTTTTGCAACTATTAACTTACTATTTTTTCAAGGTACATTTCACACGCGCTCATTTTGCAATATTACTACACTTTTGTAATCTTTCTTAAAACTACACGATGAGGAAGGGAAAACGTATTCATCACAACACACTTGGTACAAAGGTACCTTGTAAATAATAAAAATATTCAACAAATGATGTAGTAACTCAGAGCTACTGTATCAAATTCGTTATACATAACGGTCATATTGTAATTTGGCATATTTTTTTTTTATCAAAGTCGATGGCCCACTTATTCACATAATACATTATTAAACATTGATTTATAAATAGATTATAAAATAATTTAAAAAATTGATAGAAATAGGTACACAGTACACGAAATTAGCTCTAAAGGAGATTATTAACTACTATTTTATATTTTTACATTTAACACTACCTATTTGTTACATGATTACAATTTAAGTTTCATTATCTACATAATAATTAAACATTTATTTACTTCAACTTTTGCATGTTACTCGACGGCATATTGCCGGTATCTATCATCCTCGTTACTTGTCGATCATATAAGATGATCGACGCTCATGAAAGTCATTTTAAAATGACTAGAAAAGTTACGCAAATATTGCGAACGACTTACGAGAACTTCAAAGTTACATTACTTCTATCTCCGAATACAAGAGAAATGCATTACGAAAATAATGCTCTGAAACATTCTTCTAACGGCTGAAATTTTTACTAAGCCTTACTCCGATCAACAGCTGATGATTATCACATTCTGAGACTACGCATAATTTATTCGCGCGTGAATACAAATTCGTTGTAGTGGTTCCAACGATTTTCTTCTGAATCCACTCCCGGTTTGAGCTCAGCAGCCCCGCCAGCGGTGCCACTGCCACAACTGGCAGTCAGCTTGAAACCGTTCTCTTGCAACATGTCAAAAGCTTGTTCAATGAACGAGTGCTTTAAGAAGAAACGAGAGGTGTACCTGTCAGCAAGTCCGTGGTCCGGATCTCGAGACTCGTTCAGGGTTTCTCCAAACACGTCACGGCAAAGGTTCACCTTCCCACAGACGAGGATACGTGATAACTTGCGGAACTTAACATCGGCGAGTCCGTCGCGGCCGAACGCAAAGCTTCCTCGGTAGCCGACGGTGATGCAGCCCTTCTCGCGGTTAGGTGGACGCGGGTCAGCATCGCGGACCGCGTTCTCTAGTCCGGCGAGTCTATAGTGTTTGGCTTCACGAGCCAGTCGCTTGTGTTCTCTGAAACACTCCGGAAGCACGAGCCCGCCGTCTCGGAGATAATCCAAAACATAACGGAAGAGAACTCCATCCCGATCGAAGAAAATGCGACCGCGGGCGTCGCGCGGGTGGTCGGCGTCTTGCAGCGCGGCGGCGGGCAGCGAGTCGGGCTCGCGCAGCAGCGTGTCGCGCGTCGTGGCGTAATGCACGCCGCCCACGTTGAGCTCCAGGACTTCGGGCGGCGCGTCCGCCATGGCTGAGGGTTGAGGGCGCAGTGTCGGAGCGACTGCGCGTCCCTCGCTCCTCCCTGACCCACTTACCGCGCGTCTCGGCGCCGCCGCGCGAGCCCATCAATAACGCACGCCCGGGTTACTGACTCGAACGTAATTATTTCCTACCCTTTCGAGGGAAAACTCCTCCGTAAAAGCCTTCAAGGTCGACGTCTATTGTTAGCTAACAGATGGTATATACAATTCTTTGATTCGACGGAATGTTATATTTGCTTTGCTCCTTTTATGGGCTTAATTAATTGGATTTTTGTTATACGACCTTGGTGCGAATGGGTACTTCGGGTTACTGCCCAAGTATTCGTCATGTTTGCGAAGATTGAACATGCCGTTAAAACATATTGGCAGCCATCACTCATATCTAAATGGAAGCAGTTCATATAAAATCCAACAGAGCATAAACCTTGAAAGTCTTTCAGGCGTTAATGGGATGCCTCCCAAGGCACATATTTCGGGAGAAACTTTTTCATTCAACCAACGACCCTAGCACATTATTTTTAATACTCTTGCCCACGTTTATAGCATGACGCAAAATTATAAGCTTACCTCCCCGAGTGACATATTACATTGTTACCTGTAGCTTGGCATAAAAATAACTCAATCAAGAAATAATACTTGAAACTATGAAACAGAACCACCTGTAGGTTCCCTTGGTTCCCGAGTTATTTTCGTGAGTCGATACTAAATTGCTGATTGAGAAATTGCGTATTCAGCAGAATAAAATAGTCTTGACGCATTGTTTACTGTGTGAATATATCAATCACTTTCCACGTGTCTCGCCTTTAGCAAATTTTGTTTACTTGGGCGAGAATATTTTGAAATGTGACCTTCGTCCCTCCGCATAATATGAGATTATGTTTTCTCGGATTGGCATCAGCATTTGATAAAATGGAATTTACAGCGAGCCGAGTTTTTAGTGATTACCGGAGTAATGAGTGAGTGGAGGCCTTTTAATACGGTCTCGGGAGATAAGCTTTTGTTTTCTGCACATTTGCGAGATGGAGGTTGACGCGGGAGCTAAATGTAATTAAAAAATCCCGCCGAGTTTTTGTTCCATTTACCATGTTGTGTTGTACAGGGCATAATTAATGACCTCTGCATTTAATTTATATGTGAATGTAAGGGTTTAAATTGAAACATTACGAGTTGCGGCCGCCCCATGTATTTAAACTAAACCAAATAAATTACTCCCAAATATCACATTGTATGGAGATACATAATTTACATATGAGATTACAAGGCAATTTCATTTCATTTACGTATAATTAATCTTTACGGATGCTGAAATCCACAAACGTAAAGTCCTCGATGTTCGCTTGATTCCTAAACTCGCATTTTTCTATTTTGTTAGTTGGGCTCCCTGTGGTCTTCAGCCATTGCATCCTGCAAACACAGTGGAAATTTCTAGAAATTACGAGAGAAAACTAATTACAAAGTCTGGGAGACTTTAATTTGCGCGCTGGTCTCACTGTGCAATGAATCGTGGTTCGTATTCATTACGAGTTGCTAGGTTTGCCTCTGACGGTGGCATGAAACCGTAGCAAGATAAAAGTTAAACATTTAGTGTACATTTCGAATGTATTTCGATTGAGTTGTGAATTTCAGAGGCTGCCGCAAGTGAGATTCGCCGCAGGGCGGATTGCATTTTTATCTCTCCAAAATAACAATGTCTGAAACTTCGGAATTCTGAACGAAATATGATAAAACCTTCTTTTGCAGGGTTTTAGTTGACACTTACCGACGACACTGGCTGGCGCCGAAATAGAGTACCTAAACATTTTTCACTTATTGATTTCTGAAAGGTATTTCAATACCAGGGCTATTTATATTATGAATGTATTGGTTGGCTGCCTATCAAATAAATTGTGGATATTCAAATTCCTTACCAGCTGACAGATATTGCTATAAGAATGTCGATCTTTATTTCAAAGAAATACTTCGGCTTCGCGGGTTCCTCGCAAAATAACGATTTGTTTTTGTTCTTGAACAAAGACGTTTGGGGAAATTATCTTAATACAACCAATCAGTTGTATTTTATATTCAGAAATTGGAAAAACAAGGTTGGAAAATTATATTTACTTTCGCTCAGATACGGATTGACTAGTATGAACTCATTTGGAGCAGACGCCGCACTGCAATACCCGTTAAGCCATCATATGCTTAGCTTTTTCCCACCCACGTTGGGTTCGGCTGCCGGTCCAGCCAGATGCAGCTGTATACCAATTCTTACATGGAGCGACCGCCTATCTGACCTCTAGGTACAACTCAGTTACAGGGTAATACGATTAGTAGTCCTTGGAAAACTACTACTAGGAGTAGTCGTCAGACTTTCGGGTTTCTGACTACCCGTAACCGTAAAGTCAACTACGGAAAATAGTAACACCCACCGGTCAAGCTATGTAATTCTCGGCCCTAAGAGCTATAAAAACAAAGCAGCCTATGAGAAATAAGGAGGCACCCCTTTTCAAAATAAGAAGGCATCCCTTACCATTTTCGAACATCGACAGTGCTTTAGAATAGTTGTTCTAAAACTCACATGGACTCCACTTTGTCAGTCGGTCCCTGCATGTGGCCGAGCACGGTTCCCTGCGCCGTGTTTTTGCACCAGCCTCGAAGACCCAGCTTTTCCGCTTGCTCCTTAGTATGCTGTAGAAAAAAAAAGAACTACAATAATATCATCACGCCTAAGGAATGCAGTCTCCAGTCGAGATTGGCAACTCGAGATCTCGCGTGCTAGTTCCGGGGTCGAGATTTCGTCTACTTTTTAAAATAATGCATGTTCTTTAAATTCTTAACTCAACTACATCTACTTAGAATATTGGTAAGATTACATTACCGAATCACACCTATATTGGCTGTATTCCTCAAATAGCTTGACAGATCCAGAACTATCTGTTGGTTTCACAAATATGTATACTTTGCTCCGTGCGAGATCGAACCTACGAACGGGTTTGTCAGGACCTAATAGGCACAAGCCAATGTCGACTGTTTGACGTCAGTAGGTACCCTAGATTTGTTTCGGGGACCAGGGGATCGGCATCGGGGGTATAAACCAATCTTATCTCTCCCTCTCTCTCTCTCTCTCTCTCTAATAATGAAACTGACGGCCCGTGACAATTTTAGCAATGCGTGTGACAGCCAATTGCGCTCAGTTGCGCCAAATTCGGGCACGAATATCATTAGTCTCTAGCGCTGTGGTGTGTGAGTGGTGATGAGATAATTAACACAAAGTAAAGCGCCTGTTTGGTTTTGAACCTACAACCAACAACTCGTAAGTCGCGGCCGGTAGCACTTGACCACCATTATTTTGTTGTCGATAGGTAGTTGTCAACAACAAATGTAGAACATCAACTAACAGAAGATGCTCCTTATAATCAATGAGTTAAATATCTATATCTCGATACAGAAAGCGAAGCTCACGACACATCGCTGGGGTTTCTGTCAGGGGTAGTCCATGCTTTTTTTTTGTTTGTAGGTAAGTAATTACAAAATAGGTTCTTATTTCGAAAATGAAATCTCAATAGTATTTATGTAAGGAAATTAATAAATCATTAAAATGCAATCATTTAACAGCTTCTAAAAGATTATTTTAAAACACCATAAAAATCTTCAAGTGCCAATTTATCTATAGAATTGTTTATAGGTATTTTTTATGTATTTTAAATTAACGATTGGTTACATAAAACAACCAACGAAAAGGATTTTTTAAAAAGATTAGTTACTAAGCAATTACAAAATAAGATATCATTGTATGATATCCTTTTAGTGGGTTTAAAATATTTTAGGTTAGTGGGTACGAAACGGGGCACTATGAGAAGACACCAAAAACCATCGCCTAATCAAGCCTTCGGGACCAGGTGGGATGGGAGAGTAGGAGAGGGGGCAAACACCATGGGACGCCTCAAGGGCATTGGCCTTCAAGGTCAAACATTCTGAAATCCAAGTTCCGCGATTCTCCTAAGGTTACTGACCTTGACCTCAGGGTCATTGATCTTGAGGTCAAGGTCAAAATTTTGAGAGTCAAGATCAGCGATTCTCAGAAGCAGTGACAGGTCAATATTCATGATTAGTGACCTTGAGGTCAAGGTTAAGTGACTTTGAAGTCAAGGTCAAGTAATCCTGGAAGTCAAGGTCGAGTGACCTTGAGAGTGTTTTTGGAATTCCAGTGCCCTGACAGTACCAACCCCTTGACTTCGAGTGCAAAAACAGTTTTTTTTTCTAAAAGGGGATGCCCATTTATGGCCTTAAAGGCACACCAATTTATGTTTATGTAAAAAAACATCGTCATTTCTATTTATGTAACAAGATATTCGTTTATCCGAAAAAGATTGCAATTTTTTGCACAAATAAAAAGTACCGAAAAGATTAAGGAAATTCACGTTTGTGGGTAAAATCAGAAGTGTTGCCAGTAGGTAAGCATCAATTTCGTTCACGAAATAATCGATTATGTTTTTTTGGATTTTTTTATTTATAATACTGCTGCGTACACTAAGGCTGGTTTTATTGTCACGCGTTTCGGCAGCGCCGTTGGAGCGCGCGCGTTCGTAGATGTATGGGGGTAGTAGTTGCGTTTCAAAGTCACGCGCTTGAGCAGCGCCGTTCAATAAACGCGCGCTGTTCGCCGGCGCTGCCAAAGCGCGCGCCGCTCATTCGCTTCTACGGCCAGTATGCGTTTTAGTGTGACGCCGATGAGACGCGCTGCCGCCCGCCGTATTGTAGGTACCTATTTGATTACGAAATGAATTACATCGATACCGGACGACTAATTGACGAAGTTATATTCAGAAGATGTATATGGGACCCGGCCGATGATTCATACATGCCTTCTTTTCCATAAAAAGTAAATAGCCAGTATTCTAACCATATTAACCTTCATATTGTACACGACTGGCCCACAGCAGCGAAACGCGCGGTACTAATGAACTAATCTCGTTTTACGGTGCACCGCTGTTCAAGCGCGTGCTGTTAACAGCGCGCTGCTCAGCGGCGCGTCTAGCGGCGTGACTATAAAACCACCCTAAATGCGTTGCCACAGCAGATTGACTGCTTCAACTGCGAGTGAATTCACACGGGCCGCGTTTTGTAAAATTACTCTTGGTTAATATTTATTTATTTATTTAGGTTAACCAACAATTGTTTACACATTCATTTCTAACTTAATTACTAGGGTAACATTTACAAGTGCAACAATTAATTAAAGGTTAACACCACATGCACAAAGAATAAAAAAAACGGCTTTAAATAACATACATAAAAAGTTAATAACATACAAAAAAAATCAAAAATTTAAAATAATATAAAGAAAATTAACAATGAAATCAATAAACATTGGCATTAAAATGTCTCACTAAATTATAATTATTGTATGATTGATTAATTAATTAATTAATACAATTTAAATTACTATGAATTATAAATAAGAAAATTAAATTAAAAGAATAAACAGATTGCAATTGAAAATAATAGAAAAGAAAAAAAAAATGAAATTAAATCTACATTGGATTATTAATTACAAAAGCTCGTATAAATTTATTAATATTGTCGTGGTGTACATCTACTATGTCACTGCGGCCATTAATGATTTTGCACAATCTAGGTATTGGAGAATTCGCACCAAGCACAGACCTTCGAGGTGGTGGACACAGGGGTGTTATTTTATTCCTAGGATATCTAGAGGGCGCACGGAACCTAATGAGCTTCACTAAACTGGGGCAGTCGATCTTATTGTGCAACAGTTTGTAAACAAATAAAGCATCGGTTACATCTCTGCGCATAGATAACGATTGCATTTTAAAATGGGATAGGCGGGCTTTGTAAGAGGGCAGACGCTTAGATTTCCCCTCACTAAAGGCTAGATGCCACACAAAACGTTTCGTAATATAATTGGTTAATATATAATTGTATGTCTAATTGTAAGATATTATAACTACACTATTGTATTAGGTAAGCCTGTGATGATAGTTATATGTGTTTTAAAATAAATAAATACGGTGTTACGTTTTTACTTTTGATATTAAAGGAACAAGCGAATTGATGGTTCATATAATAGTGAATGTAAGATCATAGCAAAAACGCTACCACACATTTTAATAATCATTCTTAATCTGTTCAGCACAATATAGACGAAATAATAATATGTTAAAGAAAATGTACTAACATAAATGTACATTACTTGATTGGAGTTTCAGTGGCGATTATAATTTTGTATTAAATTATGACTCGAATATATTAATATTATATTAATCGATATCAATTTATTAATTTTTTGTGTCTGGTGTGGCAACATTGAGTTACGCCGGCCGGCTGTCAAGTCAAGTGCCAAATGAAATCACATCACAAAAATCTATACAGTGTGTCCGGACATGGACTAGCGATATTCTAAATACTTAAATATAAGCTATTTTAAAGTACTATTACACTATAGGCTTGGGTCCAATACACTTCCCCGCTATGTGGCAGCCATTTTGTTTTTTTTGTTGAAATATGCTCTATGCGAGTACAAAAAAAATCATATATCTCAAAGTTTTAGTCATACTGAGATAAAAATAGGCTTATTCGGAAGGCAATAATATTGTCTACCGTCTGCATTACAAAGCAATGTGTTCACAATTCCATAACTTTTGAAAAAAAATGTGAAAGTCGAAAAAAAAATCAAAAAATTATGCAATTCAACCAATAATGGTTAATTACTACAAAAACAACCCCGAGAACTTTTTTATTTTTTATACTAGATCGACAGTTTTTGAGCTACGCTACAATGCAACATAAAATTCACAACTGTATGTTTAATACTTTAAGAGTTATTGTTGTTTGAACATAGCGTATGCGCAAGCACAAAACGTCTTTGTTAACCGCCAGAGTGTCATTTATGGCATTCACTGTATTCCATCTGAGAGCAGGCGAGAAATACTGTTCGTTACTACCGTGAGTAAGCGAGATAGAACGTATTAGTCCACTACCTGAAACAAAATCAGTTTTAAGGACAAATTATTAGTTGGGTTAGTTTAGTTGTCCCTCGCCCTGCGTTGTGATCGCTATCGCTACTTTCACTTACCGTCCGTGCTGTTTACGTGCTGCGTTAGTGTTTTGTATTTAAAAGTGTGATAAAGTATGGCACAGCGTCAATATTCATCGCAACATATTGCTGACATACACTTTGTGTATGGCTTTTGCAATGGAAGTGCAAATTTGGCTGTACAAGAATATCGACGAAGGTACCCTAACAGGCCTACACCGAGTCGCCAAACTTTTATCGACGTGCATTCAAGATTAGCGGAAAGAGGTATTCAAAGAGCTGTTAATGAACGCAATCGCTTGGTATCGCCCGAAGATGAAGAAGAAGTGCTTAGACTAATAACCAATGATCCTAGACTAAGCGTTAGACGGATTTCAGTGCAACTTCGAATGTCTAAGTGGCATGTATGGAGAATTTTGAAAAGAGAAGGGTTACACCCTTATCATTTTCGACGGGTTCAAGACGTGATCGAACCAGATTTTGCTGCGAGATCTGTGTTTTGTTCGTGGATAAATAGAAATTTGAGACAGAACCGTAATTTTTTACAAAGAATACTGTGGACTGATGAAGCCAAATTTACAAGAGCTGGGATTACAAACCACAGAAACGACCATCTCTGGTGCTCCGCAAATCCAAGGGCGGTGCGCCCAAGCTCATTTCAACATGAATTCTCAGTAAATGTGTGGGCCGGCATAATCAACGATAGGCTGATAGGGCCATTGGAATTGCCACCTACATTAAACGGCGCTAAATTTTTAGAATTCTTACAGACACAGTTTGCGGACAGCCTCATGGACCTACCTCTATCATACCGTCGGCGTATGTGGTTCCAGCTCGATGGTGCACCCGCGCATTTTTCTCGAGCAGTGAGAGAATATTTAAATAATAATCTACAGCCGTGGATCGGTCGTGGTGGTGTAGTAGCGTGGCCGCCTCGCTCACCCGATTTGACACCCTTGGATTATTTTTTGTGGGGTCATATGAAACAAAAAGTATACGCTACAGTTCCAAATACCAGGGAAGAACTCGTCGCAAAAATTATGGCAGCCGCCGAAGAAATTAGATCCGATTTGGATTTAATTAGGCGCTCATCAACCCAGGTGGCACAGAGAGCCGTAGTGTGTCTACAAGCTGGAGGTGGCCACTTTGAGCAACTGCTTTAGATATTTTAATCTTCATTTAATATTGGAAAAAACATTAAATAAAATTCAATATGAATGTTATGTTTTTTTAATGATTTCCTGTTTAGGGTTCCGACAAAGGCCTTTTGTGCTTGCGCATACGCTATGTTCATACAACAATAACTCTTAAAGTATTAGACATACAGTTGTGAATTTTATGTTGTATTGTAGCTTAGCTCAAAAACTGTCGATCTAGTATAAAAAATAAAAAAGCTCTCGGGGTTGTTTTTGTAGTAATTAACAATTATTGGTTGAATTGCATAATTTTTTGTTTTTTTTTTCGACTTTCACATTTTTTTTCAAAAGTTATGGAATTGTGAACATATTGCTTTGTAGTGCAGACGGTAGACAATATTATTGCCTTTCGAATAAGCCTATTTTTATCTCAGTATGACTAAAACTTTGAGATATATGATTTTTTTTGTACTCGCATAGAGCATACTTCAACAAAAAAAACAAAATGGCTGCCACATAGCGGGGAAGTATATTGGACCTAAGCCTATAGTGTAATTGTACTTTAAAATAGCTTATATTTAAGTATTTAGAATATCGCTAGTCCATGTCCGGACACACTGTATAAAAATCAGGTTAAAATTATTGTAAAACCATTATGTTTGTTATGAATAAAAACTGTTGTATCTTAAAAATCCGAACTTATTTTCAGAACAATTCCTTGACCAGTTAATTATTTAAATTGTACATTATCTTATCCATATACTTTAAAATGTGTGCACTCGAGGCCAAATTGTCTATGGACGGTGAGCATTCCTCTTTGTTTACATCTCGAAAACTGTGTCCTATCGTAAAAATGATGAAAAATTAGCCCCATAATAACCACCTGCCGCGTAATTCTCAGCAGTAATAACCAATTATGAATAATTTCAAATTTTTCATATTATCCATACAAAAAATAATAATAATAAGGCGTAGTAGACGGAGCCCCGCTTTGTGGGGCTCCTACTTAATAACTCCGAAGGGGATAACGACTTCGAACCTAACCTGTCCGAGTCGGGATGCCCAAAGTCCCGAGCTTGCTTCGCTCGCTCTTGCAACTTAATTTCTAGTACCGTAAAATGGGGTGAATAGGAACCGAGGGGTGAATAGGGATGAAACTTTTAAATGGATTTTATCCTACATGAATAAACATTCTCAATCTTATAAGCAAACTAGCGGACGCGACAGATGTTGTCCAGTCTTAACTATGAATATTGATTTTGAATTGGTATAATTAACTAAAAAAATATTTCAGTAACAAATTTCTATGTTGTTGATTTCGATTCCATCCATTCCGTTCAACTTCATTCCTCGCTTCGCGTTGCTCATCGGTTTGACTTGCTCTTGTATATCTTTGACTTGCAGCATTGCGAGTTCTGCGACTTAAGTTTGTACGTCTAATTGCTGGCATTTTTAAAAACGAAAATACAATTGTAAATTATAGGAAACTATTGTATTCTTCTTCATAAACAAGTATACCAATTGTTATGTTAGTAACGTATATGTTAGTCTATCCAAACTTACCAAAACTCCATATTAAATTGAACTTTTAATATTAGGCGTGATAGCTCTGAACTAACGGTGATGTGTACTAAGAAATTCATTTTCTGTTAGAAATAATAAATTAATTATTTTATATTTATTTTATCAATATAATAACTCCGATCGAAGCATCTGTTTTAAACTAGATTCATTTGTTTTAAACTATATTCATTACACAGTAAACAGGACTCCGCTACTGAATGTCGAAGTTTGAAATGTCGACGTATGTTAGTTCTAAAGTACAGGATCTCGATGTACGCCAGTTCGAAAGTTCACTGGAGCGAAGTATGCAAGGCCGACGTATCGTTAGTTAGAAAGCATACGAGTGCGATGTACGCCAGTTCGAAATTACCCTGTTACGAAGTATGAAATGCCTCCGTACTGTTACTGGTACTCCTACTACAACATTATAATTAGCAAATTTGTGTAAAAATAAATTTACTTCATTTTTTATATAGAGACAGACACGGATATTAGTAATTGTTTGTACCTAAAACACAAATGTTGTTATTTTCATTTGTCCCAAAATATTTGGAAGCATATCCAAAAGGAAGGATTATCAAAAAATTATGTTAGCGACAGTAATTTTGCGCATCAAATGCGCCATCTAGCGGCCCGCCCTTGCTATTTTAGATCCGACTGAGATACCATCCGCATTTGAAATTATTCGCGAGCAAATTATACCTGAAGAAGCAAAAAAAGTGACTGACTGGTTTTCTGAATATTATGTTCATGGAGTTTATAAACGTGTAACTAATCGAAAGAAGATGTCAACACTGAAATTACAGCTGAAGAAGTCGGCCCCAAGATTTCCGCCTCAGATATGGTCCGTATTAGATTGTGTGAACGCTGATATCCCAACTACCCAAAACAATATTGAAAATTGGCATAATCGTTGGAATAACTTACTGAACAGGAAAAAATTCAATATCTATAAATCGATGAAAGAATTGCAAAAAGAACAAAAAAATACAATTTTGGCGATTGAAAGAATTAATGCTAATATAAAGAAACGTAAATACAAAAAATCATGCTATATCCTAAAAATCAGAGAACAGTTATTAAAGAAGGATAACTTAGATTTAAAAGAATACATAAGTGGTCTTGCATACATAGCGTTTATGAAGATTTAATTTTATATACAAAACTGAAATAAACTAAATTACTGGTACTATAATACATATTTAATCTAAATGGTGTTTTTAATAACATTATGATTGTTACGTAATGTAATGCTCCAAGCGCATTTTTTTTGTTTGGTTATGGTTTAATTTGTTTTTTTCTTTTTAATAATTTAAAGATATATCTATTTATGAATGTGTTTTGTTTATTACCTATTACAATTGTTCTAATAGCGATAGTGTCGATATCGAACTTAGAAAGCATATGAGTGCGAATAGTCCTATTGCACTTGTATGCTTTCTAACTAACAGTACGGAGGCATTTCATACTTCGTAACAGAGTAATTTCGAACTGGCGTACATCGCACTTGTATGCTTTCTAACTAACGATACTTCGGCCTTGCATACTTCGCTCCAGTGAACTTTCGAACTGGCGTACATCGAGATCCTGTACTTTAGAACTAACATATGTCGACATTTCAAACTTCGACATTCAGTAGCAGAGTCAGTAAACAGTTCCCATTGCTGGGACTCAGGCAATTTGTCAGGCAATCTAATAGATCAGCAGGCAATTTAAATCTCTTTGTTAATCGTCATGTATTTAATCTTTAGATCCAGATGTCGTTAAAACAGACCTATTCATTTATAACGCGGAAGCTACACCTGCTGTGAACTACAATGTTTTTAATGATTTTTTGCTAATTTTATACATGCTGTTCAATTATTTTACAAAGGACCAACTCACAAGTTCGAAAGCCAGACTGTAACATGCTATAAAAGTTATTATAATTTGGTATTTCCACAAACCTTTCGAAAGAATACTCCTTGGACCCGGCCAAATACTTCGAAGTCGACAGATTTAGTAGACATTGCAGATACAGCTGTTGTGAAGCTGCTCCTAAAAGCAGCAGACACATGGTCCGTTAACGCATGAGGTGTCCAACGTGACATCACTTTGCGATATCCCATCGATTTCAGATAGCGATCTATAGTCGCGTGGGATTGTCCAAGCGCCTTCTCTAAATCGCGCGTACTATAATCTGGATGTAGCTCAAGTTCGTGACGCAAAGCATCTTCATCGAAGCTGGTGGGTCGACCTGGGCGAGGTTGATCTCCGCAGCTTATATCACCGGTGTCAAAACGCTTGTACCAGAAACGAACAGTCCGATCGCTAGTAGTACCCGGTCCAAATGCAGTGTTAATCTTTTTAGCTGTTTCTTTTGAAGAGACTTTAAGTCGATGCTCATATAACATAATAGCTCGCAGTTGACGCTGATCCATTTTCATTATAGACTAATTATTACTAATTACTAACGACTAACTAACTTTCTTGAATTCGCTTTAGTTTAAATACGAGAAAATTCGAGAAAAATAAAATATGGCAAGAACTTATGAGACAACCTAATATTTATTAATGAAATAAACAGACGTGTTGTCTATTGAATTTTACCTTTGAAAATTTTGAAAATGTTTTATGAAATCCTACAATTTTTCCGGAGTTTATTTGCTGACTGACATTTACGTTTCTTTTGACGAAACGGAAATATTTGTTTTAGTTACCATTTTTCATGTGCTATTAAAATTATTACAAACATGAATTGATTTTAAATTAGCAAAATATTCAGGAGCCGTATTTTGTCTTTAACAATATCATTTATATAAGCTCAACTGTTTGATTACGTACATTGGAACGTAATTTGAAACCGCATGATGAAATCGTGTTCTATTTTTGTTATTTTGTTCTAATTTATTAGTCATGCCACCTCAAAATACTTAAAATATATTTATCTGATGATTACACCAGAGAAATATATTTTAAGTGATTTAATTTAATAGTAGTTTAATTATTTTTTGAGAATTGAAAGCTATTCGTAAACTAAGCTTTTTCTGATAATTTTTTAAACTCCTCCAGTATTTTATATATAATTTTCACAGACAAATATTATTTAAATAATAACATTTTGGTAAAATGTTTCATTGAATACTTTGACAAGAGAAAGGGATAAAGACAAAAATGTATCAATGTATGTGTTTAGAGCATAGTTTAGAGCTGTCATCAACTGTCAATGTCAATCCGCTCAAATCGTGAGACTCAGTGGTGAGCGTAATTTGTTTGTTTTTTAGTTTATTAATGCGAAATTATGTTTTTGTCATAATCTTTAATATTAACATCTTTTACAGAAGCCTACGACAGTTTGAAATTATTTGTTACGAATAAAATATGGCACTCTTCTGCTGTGGCAGGTATGTTGACAAATTATGTAACATGGGTTAGGTTTGTGCAAGTTGGCAGTGTTTTGTTAGTTTTTTGTATTATTGTAATATATATGTTATAGATTGGGCAGTCGGTCGGTGCTAGCAAGTTTGAATAAGATCCCTAGTGTGCTAGGCTCTGTAAATTATGCGCAAGCTGCAGCGGGAGTGCCAAAAATCGTGTATAAGAAGTTTGAGGAGCCTAAACTGGAGCCACACGATGACAGGAACGCTCGTCTCAAGCGGCCAATGTCGCCACATCTTACCATCTACCAGCCGCAGCTGACCAGCATGCTGTCTATCACCCATAGAACGTCAGGTACTTAATTTTGTTACTTGTTACAACAAGTCCCTAATGGGCTATTAATGTGTTACATTAAGGTTGAACATGATAATATTATCTAGATAAAACTATTTGCAAGGGAGAACTTACTAGCACTTGACAATTCTATTAGTCTTGTATGCTTGAAAATGGTTTTGCTAACAGGTTTAGTGAAGTTGTTACTTTAAAAAAGTGTCATTCTCTAGTTACTTACTTAATTTCCATTTAGTTTGGTGGCTTACATTGAATCATTGTTCTAGGAATTATTCTATCTGGTTACTTTGGAGTGCTGGGCATTGGAGCTCTGGTATTGCCACATGACATCTCCCACTACATTGCCATAGTTGAGAACCTCAATTTGTCTGCAGCAACATTATTTTTGGCAAAGTTCGTGCTGGCTGCTCCACTTGGCTACCATTTCGCTAACGGAGTCAGGCATCTCTTCTGGGATATGGCTAAGGGACTCACAATCAAGGAAGTTTACTCTTCAGGCTATGCTATGCTAGGTCTCTCCGTTGTTATTACACTGATACTAGCAGCATTATAAATTTTTATCATTAGGACCAGAATAAAAAATAAAATATTGTTGGGTATTATTTATTTATTTTATAGTCAATGTAAGTGATGAAATAAAAGTTAATCAATCAGACTTGTTTTTGAGACCTCCTTTTACTTTTTGTTAGTATTTTTTTAACAATTTACTGCTATTGGGCTATTTGGTTACGTACCCAAAAGAAGTAAAACAGCTTTCTTACAGTAGGTTTTCTGCATTTAGTAAAATTAAATGGATAACAACCCTTAATAAAGGGAATAATAAGCATCTTATAATAATCTTTTAGGCTACACCACAGGTAGAAATAACATCATGAATCTGCTTGAATTTCTCAAAGTCCAATTTCTCAGTAGTCGCCAAACCAGTGGCAGCGTTCTGAAAAAAATATATAAAAAAAGTCATATTTAATTGTTTGTTTTACCAATGTAAAAAAAACAACAATAAATAACAATAAAGCTTCTATGGTCTCTTTCAATAAAGAGACCATAGAAGCTTTATTGTTATTTCGCCCATGGGCGTTTAGTGTCCCATCAAAGTGTTATGGTTCAATGTGACACCGAATTTAATATTTATCTTCTAGCTATTATGATAAGAGAACTCACACTGAAAATGACGTTATTGTTCTTGAGGAATTCTCCATAGATGTTGAAAAGGTCTTTTCTGGAATCAAGTAGCTCGGCCAGACTGAGTGGTGTGTGTGCGATAGAGACGTCAGATAGGAAGTCTTTAGCGGCCAGCCATGTGCGAGAGGGAGCCATAGCGATGTTGCACGTCGTGTAGCTAGCGAGGGTGTCGCGTCCACCCGCCTCACGATTCAGGCAGAGTAGCTCGTACTGCGATGCGTCGAAGTTTTGTAGATCCGCGCCTGGAGGTAAGGATAGTTTAGATGTGGATGCATGATGAAAACCGCAATAGGTAGTACGTCCACTAAATCTACATAATTATACTTATTACCACTAATGTTTGACTATAGCAACCAAATTATTCCTTGAAAGGCATGGTAGATATATGTATAGGTAGGTACCAGGTACTATGTCCCGAAGGACCAAACTTATCCATAATATAATAATAATCATTTATTTAGGTACAGACGCCATCACATCAAGCTACCCGAAACTGTCAAAGGACATTGCTCTGCGTCCATACATTGTTCGCCCTGGAACCAAGAGCGTCGGAACATTATGTGTTGTATTGTCGATCATTAGTAAACTCCTGTAACATGTTATTTTTATAGCGGACTAGCTGCAGAATAGATATATTTTTAAAAAAAGTATCAGTTTTTGAGGTTATAATCGAACCATAAGGTATAGTTTTTCATAGCTCCGAGTGATTTTTAAGAAACTGAAAAGCAATATCATAATACATTTAGCTATTTTTAGTACCTACCTAGCAACCTAGCTACCTATGCAACTTTTTTCTAAAGCCTAATCCCTAATCTTTTTCGGCACGACATGACGTTTGGCAAAGACGGCGGCGATTAATGTTATTAGTCGCGTAAAATACTTTATAATGTTCATTTTGGCATGCAGCTAGTCCGTGTTACAAAAGTATTTGCAACTAATATAATAAAATAGACAATTAATTATCGGATACTTGTGTTGCACAGGGCGATTCTGGACAATGTCCTTTTCCCGATTAAATTTGAACCTTATGCTTTAGCGATAAAGTTGAAAATCTATTAAAGAAATTTGACAGATCGTAGTAGCTTGATGTGCTGGCGTCTGTACATAAAGTTTTTGTATTACATGAGATGAGATCCATGTTTGGTTTTTCTATATAAAAAGCGTGTCTGACAAAGTGAAGACAGAATAAAAAAAAATTAAGAGTAAAAAACTTTTTTAAAAACAAGCTTTTATTTTAATGCGCCAAAAAGAATAAAATAAACCTAGTCATTAAAACTTTTACTATTAACTTATAACGTCATTACACAATTCAAATGAAGTACAGACGCCAGCACATCAAGCTACCCGAAACTGTCAGATTTTCCCAATCAACTTTGAACCTTATGCTTTAGCACTAAAGTTGAAAATCTATTAAAGAAATCTGACGGATTGTATTAGCTTGATGTGCTGGCGTCTGTACTTAAAAGCTTGTCGCGAGATTTTGGTACCTACACGTATTTACTTAGTTTGAAATTAAAATTAATCCGATCAAGTTATTTAATTTACTTGTCATTTGTACACATGTATATCTCGCGACAAGCTTTTATATCATATGAATGACGTTACAGCAAGCTTTTATTTAAATGCGCTATAAAGTATAAAATAAACTTTTTTTTTTTGTTAACTAAGTACGTAATAGTAAAAGTTATAAAGAAAAAGTTTATTTTAGTTATTTATTTAAGATTAATTTTATTTTAGATTAGTTTTAAAGAATACGTTTATTTTATTCTTTTTAGCGCATTTAAATAAAAGCTTGTTTTTAAAAAAGTTTTTACTCTTAATTTTTTTAAGTAACTCACAATCGTATTCTCAGCAAGTCCTTTCATACCCATTTGATACCCATATTGTTGGAAAGCATGAAAAATTTAATCTACAATCTGTAGATATCCGCCATATTGGATTTAGAGTGACGTCACTTTATTTTTCGAGTTATTCTCAGGAAGTCCTTTCATTCGATACCCATATTGTAGGATAGCATAAAAAACCTAGTCCGCCATCTTTAGAAATCCGCCATATTTGATTTAGAGTGACGTCACTTCATATTTCGAGTTATTCTCAGCAAGCCCTTTCATTTGATACCCATATTGTAGGAGTGCATTAAAAATAACTAGTCCTCCATCTTGGGCGTTCCGCCATGTTGGATTTAAAATTATGTCACACAGCTAACCATGCATTGTCATCCAAACTAAACGTGTATGCAAAATTTCAACTCAATCGGTTGGAGATATCTGCTTCAAAATTGAGTTGCAAGATTCCATCGCAACAAACATACATACATACATTGCAAGTTACATAATATAAGCTTGTAATAAGAATAAATCAATTGAGCCGTAATAGGGAATCAGACGACCGATTGTATGTAGGAACGTAAGGCACCTAATATCCAACTCAAGGAAAACTACCTTAGACGTTTAAAACACTTCAGAACAACTTTGCGGTAAATTGACCTATCAAACATTTCTAGTGCCTACGTGAACCTTTTGCTTTGAAAACAAAGTGTAAACTTACTTGAAACGAAAGCCACGTCACCGCGGTTTTCTTGAAGGCATTTCAAGGGACTGCTGTCACCCGAACACTGCTGGCGAAGTTTTGACACGTCATCGCCTGAAACAATACTTATTAGTTATTACCTACCTAATGGCTTAGGAAATAGTCTGGTTGGATTTTTAGAGCATCAACATTGACCGAAAACACAGTGGAAACTCGATTAACCGAACTAATTGTTGTCGTTAGGGTTTCGGATAATCGAAAATCCGGATAATTGAATGTATGAAGAAAATCGGGGTTTGTGCATATAGTACAGACGCCAGCACATCAAGCTACTACAATCTGTCAAATTTCTATAATAAATTTTCAACTTTATCGCTAAAGCAAAAGATACATAGTTGATTGGGAAAATTTGACAGTTTCGGGTAGCTTGATGGTGTCTGTACTTCCGAAAGCCCTAAGTTCACAAAGTAAGTATGGTTATACTGTACCTCTGGGATTGTTCTCCGGCTTGCCGACTCCGGGTAAACATGAGCCTCCCGAAAAGAAATCGCCAATGTTTTTGATGCACTGAAAGAAATAGTTGATGTAAAGAATATGTTCCACAAATAGGTAAGTAAATAACTTTCGAGGCTTAGGAATTAGGTCACCTAGTAACACTATTGTATTCTTATACCTTCTTGTTGAAGTGGCAATTTATGAAAGATAAAAATAACTCCACGGTCTTGTGTCAGGGCTTGTATACTTCTAAGACCAAACTAATATTTGGTTTATGTTGTATGTTGCGAGAGATTTTTCAGAGTTTCTGGACATTGTTTAAAATAGGTTTTTGACAATGAATTTATTTGTTTATTTTTATACAGCATGTAACGGAAGGGGGGTATCAACCCTGAAGGAGGTGAATGCGCTCATGAAACTCAACAACTTTCCCCAAAGAACATAGGTCGAAATATGAAAAAAACATTTGGCCCTCCCATAGTAAATCAATCAGCTGGTAGTCAGTTTTGTAAGGGAGGGCCAAATTTTCTTTTCATATTTCGACCTATGTTCTTTGGGGAAAGTTGTTGAGTTTCATGAGCACATTCACCTCCTTCAGGGTTGATACCCCCCTTCCGTTACACGCTGTATATTGTACTTTATTGTATACCACGAAAATACATAACAAAAAATTGATTGGACACTACAAAATATACAATGGACGGCCTTATCGCTTTCTGTGCTTTTTTATGTAAGCTTGAAAGAGTTAAAAAAATCAAATGACTCACCTGGCCACCCGTAACGATCTTCTTATTGATGAGGTAGTACAGGGGAGCATCTAAGCCGCTGAAGCTGCCATAACTGTTGTGGCAAGACCTAAAAATAGAATAGAATAGAATATAATACTCTTTATTACGTACACCGTATAAATAAGATCGAACATATTTGTATGAAGCCTGGTATACCTAAAGTTGCAAGTACATAAAAAGTCGAGTTTTGATGTACAGGTTTGGAACATATGCCAATCGATAGAGAAAATTATTACAAACAACAAATACTATTGACAATAATGTCGTAAGTGATATACTTTCTGAGTTATTCCAGTTTGAAAATATAAAATATGTTAAAAGAAAAACTCCATTTAATTGATTCAATAGTCCATTATTATCAGATTGAAGCATTCGCGTCACTACTAGTAATAAATTGGGTTATCATAATAATAAAATACTTTAAAATAATTTAATTATGTATTTATACCTAGGTACCGACCTACCCTCGTTACTAGCCAACCTAGGTAATCTAAAACCTAGTTGAAAGTTAGATCAAAAGGAAACGTTCATTAAAAGTTGCTTCGTAAAGTTCCGAAAGAACTTCCTTAGGTACCTATATCAAAGTCGTTGGTCTAGGTGATTTGTACCAATTGGCCTGTTCAGACGGCAATGTTTTGGATATTTTGTAGAAGCAAGAACAATAAGCAGCAGTGTGATTCCGTAACCATCTCACCGTGAAAACTTAGGTGAAGTGAGCGTGGAGTGAGCTGTCAGTGTCATCCCACCTGATACTAGGGATTGACCAAGAATACATTTACAATCATAATCGAGATTTCATTAATATTTTTTTTGATAATTCTATTGATCATTGTATACAGGGTGTTTGGCAGAACGTTGAACATACGAAAATGGTGGATGGGTGGGGTCATCTGCTACTTACTCAGCCCTAATTTATTTGGCCCTGGCCCCCTGGATATTTAAGCCAGGGCCAAATAAATTAGGGCTGAGTAAGTAGCAGATGACCCCACCTATCCACCATTTTCGTATGTTCAACTTTCTGCCAAACACCCTGTATAATTTCAACGCTAGTATTTTAGTTGTCAAATTATTGTTATTTTGTGTTTAGTTTTTTTTTTTTTTTTTTTGAAACTCCCAGTTTAGCCGGGAATCGAAACCGAACCACTCTGTATTATGAACTGAGCGATAGTGTAGCATGATTTTCGCTCTGAACTTCATCTGTAAAATTCACCCTGTACCCTAATTGCGTAACACACTATCATTTTCAATCTGAATCATTTTGAAGGATATTGCTAATCCATTGCTTCATATGTTTTAAAAATTTGTCTACTCAACCACGTATACAACATGTAACGTTAAATGCGCAAAACCTCAGACACCCCAACTGATTTTTAATTCAATTGACCTATTTCAGATAGAAAATAAGTCATAAAAACAATTGTAAAGGTTTTATGTGCTGTTTTAATTTTACTGGCCATTCTGATCGTTTCTTGCGTCTGCGACGACGCTTTATCGCGGCAGGAGTCGTCATCGGGTCGCTGCGCCGCGCTGACATTGGTTTGCTTGACCTATTAATAAATAGACACGGCAACGTTTTTAATGAAGATTTTTTGAAAAATGTGACCTATATTAAAAAGTGGTTCAATTAATTCTGCTAGTTATTCTGATCAAACTATTTCCAGGTTTTGCGCATTTAACGTTACACGTTGTATATGTATAACGCAATGAATGTTGTTGAACTGTCAAAATGAAACCCATTGCTACTGATAGTGTGTTACGCAATAACCCCGCTGTTAGCTTCGTGAAACATCAAAAATATTACACTTCATTTCACTGTACCACTGCGTTACCTTTTACCCCTTAATTCCTCCATAGTTTTGTAACTGCTATCCTTCTTCACGACAGCAACAGCGTAGTTAGGAGTCTTGGCAGCTCCGTACACCTCATGGAATACTGGATGCAAATTATATTTGTTGGCAGCGGACGCCACTCGCATATCGTCGACACTTGCCAAGTCTGAGCCGTTGTCTTGTACCTGTGTATTTTAAAAGTATTTTGTATTACGAGAAACTGAAAAGGACTTTTGTTTAGGATATAAATCGATGCCTCCCACGTAAGTTGTTGTAACCCACACACTCCAATTTTACGGGAGAGTGTTTCAAAGATACTATTGGCAATAAAAACTGCACATTTAAAATTATTTTTTTTTATAAAATTCAGTATGAGAATAGAGTTAGTAATAAAGTATTAGTGTGTGAATATAGTTAATAAGAAAGTATTACTAACTATATTCACATATTGAATTTTGTGGCTTAAAACAACTTACGTGGGAGGCATCGAAATATTTTCAACACTAAGTGTCTTATGAGTATTTAGAAGCTCGAATGTGTATGTATACCTAATTCAATATTTTGGTCCTTCGACTCGCAATTAGGTTTTTAGAGATTCCGATTTCTTTGTTTGTAAGATCATAAAACTTGTAGATGCCGAAAAAATATATAAAAGACACACCTACCTATTAATTTTATAAGGGTTGTCTATGTATAAAGTCTTAATGCAAAAGTTGTGTCAAAACGAATCCTTCATTCCCATCTTCTCAAAAAATATTTTTGTATGTTTCCGCAAAAGTTTATCTACCAGTGAACCGTTACAAAACAATTTGTAAAACTTCCCTCAATTTCTGAATATAAATACAAAGTTTCAAATTAAAGATACAATTCAAAGATCTTACGCGGATAATTTCAGCCATTCCACGGAAAATTTGAATATAAGCAAACGAAGTTTCCAAACACGCGGAAATTAAAATCAATGGAGCCAAAATATTTTCAAACACAACAATCGTTACTACTAAAGTTGCCGGGAAATGAGCCAATTAAGAATAGCGAAGAGTAGGTATAAATAAGACAAGCAGGGTAATTGCGTAACACTATCAGTAGCAATGGGTTTTATTTTGACAGTTCAACAATATTCATTACGTTATTTACATTGTTGAGCAGACACATTTTTCGAACATAATATGGAGTAATGGATTAGCAATATGCTTCAAAATTATTCAAATTGAGAGTAGTATTGTGTTACGCAATTAGGGTGATGCTCTCTGGCACACATCAGCACCCTAATTGCGTAACACACTCTCAATTTGAATCATTTTGAAGCTGATTGCCTGTAAGCCAGGTGCAAGAAATTAAAATATCATCTAGCGTTCTACCTCCCTACATTTTTCAGCAACTAAAATATTTATAATGAAGATAAAACTGCTTCTAATCCTTCGATCATTAATAACAACTATTAATGATCGAAGTTCTAATCAGAAAAAGTTATCTTGTTAGGTTTCTATATTCCATTTGAAATAAGATTAGACATTTAAAGAAACCTTTTTTACAGTCCGTTTAAACGATTTTGAATTCTGTTGCGTTGGTGGCATGACAAATGGACGCTCCAGTTCACTATTTTGCTTTTAATGTTAACCTTATGCCTACGGTATAGAAGTCAAAATCGGTTGAACGGGCTGTAAAAAGGTTTATTTAAATAACTAATCTCATTTCAAATGAAGTATAGTTAGGTACTAATTGATTATAGTGGAGTTGTTCCAAAACTTGTACTAAATCATTGAAATCAGCAGGGTCTTACTAAACACTATGCTTGTCTTGTGTATTTATGGCTTTCCCGAAGATAAAAGTCAACCTATTCTGTAAAAAAACTCATAGTGAAAACTTGGTTGGTAGGTGAAGTGAGCTGTCATTCCACCTGATTCTAGGGATTGAAACTATGGACAGTTTTCACGGTGAGATGTTTACAGAATAGGTCGGCAGATGTTATGATCGCTAAATCATGATTGAAGTAGGCGAATGTTCTCCAAAGCCCAGTAATGATGGTCCTTACATAAGCTAAAAATACGTACGCTCTTCAGGCAGTCAGCTTCAGAGGCCTCTTGAACGCAGTCGAGGCGCGGCCGAATGTCGCGGCTGAACGCGAACACGGACATCTGGTGACACTTCGCGAGGGCTACGTTTGATGTCACGCATAACCTGTGGGTTGATTAGAATTGACAAAAACAAAAACTTGGTTTTTTTGGTTTTGTATTTTTTTTTTGGACGTTGGTTGTTTTTTATTGTTAAAGTTTTTAATTTTTACTTTTTAGTTCTGGTACGAGTACCTGCCCCACACAAATTCATATGTATCTAATTACTTTTTAAGTAAATAACAGTGACAGGAAGTTATTATAACATCATGAACATAAGTACACTAAATGGAAAAAAAAATATTACTGAAGCTAACCCTAGAACCGCTCATCAGAACTTGACCAAATTTATATGGGACCGCCATATAAGTTTGGTTTGGTTTGTAAGTTTGGCTTTTCAAACAAAAGAAATTAAAAATAGAATAGAGTAGAATATAATACTCTTTATTATGTACACCGTATAGATTACAGACATCAATATAGACAAATCGGTTTATAAATGAAAAAAAATGACAAAGTTAAATACAAATTTTATAAATGACGAAGTGCTGAGGTTATAAACATTAAAAAAAATACAACCGAATTGAGAACTTCCTTTTTTAAACTCGGTTAACAACATGATCTTTACGCTACAATTTTTCCGAAGGGGTATAGACAGGCAAATATGAATAGTAGGTACCTACAGACGCCAGCACATCAAGCTACCCGAAACGATAAAATTGTCCCAATCAACTTTGAACCTGCTATAGCGATAAAGTTGAAAATTTATTAAAGAAATTTGACAGATTGTGCTAGCTTGATGTGCTGGCGTCTGTACAAGCCACATCCATCTACCATTTTTCCCAATAAGAGGAAGTGAGCATTACCATTATCCAAGCAGTAATCCATACTGTAGGCTGCTGCAACTGAGTATATTTCGTAATGGAAAAACGAAAATCACTTTGCGATTGTGACCTCTACACCAAACGAGTCAGTATTTTTGCTTGTGGTGAAATATCAGCTGTGCGGATCGATACTTAGAAGAGTAACCCCTACCACAATGATGCTACCACATTCAGTCGGTGTATAAGTAACCAAAAAAAGGGGTAAATCTAGGGGTTAGTAAGAACACCTACCGTGCGATTCTGTAACCATCTCACCGTGAAAGCTTGGGTGAAGTGAGCTTGGAGTGAGCTGTCATTCGCTAGCGATTAACACAATTAAGTGCTCACTTCACTTAGGTATGATTTCACGGTGAGATTTTTACAGAATCGACCGGCTGTAGGTACCTATCTATAGAAGGTCGTAGGTACACAATGAACCTGACTACAATGTGGTAGCACTCACCGTATGTGAGCGAAATTAAAAAATGGCATGACGTGGGTTTCACTTTGTCTCTCAAAGTCAACGCAAGCCGGCTTTGAGGTGATATGACCGACTTTAAAAGCCGATTGAGTTATACAATCTTGGTAGTTATGGCAGATTTCTTTGTTTGGAATACTGGTACTTAGTAAAAGTTTTTTATTTTTGTGACTGCTGTACTATTGTTTCTATCTTTCTAGCAAAAGAGCCAGAAAGAAATGGGAATAACGAAACAAATGAATCTGAATATGGCCTTAGCGAGAACTTTCAGAGATCGTTTTAGGTAAAACCCATAGGAAAGTTTCAAATATTTTTAGAGACGTCTAGACAGACGCCTGGTCTGGATGCGGAACGCAGAGAACAGAGTGTTGTGGCGCAGCCTGGGAGAGCAGCAGTGGAATGCGATATTGATGATGGTTTGGTCTACAAAGACCAGAATCTAAATTTGGAAACACTGTAAACATGAATGCGGTTTTAGGGCGTACTTGGGTGAAATACATTTCGGAAAAGTAGAAAATCTAGGAGATAATAATTATTAGCTTATACGAAATTATTTTTTCTTCTTAATCACCTAGTTTCGCGACTCTCGGGAACTAGAGGCCACGCATTACCCGTAGGTCAGTGTGTCAAATGTCTTTCACAGATGTAGGTCGCGCTTTCAGCTCATGAGGGGAGATTAAAAGCAGGGGAGCGGTGCAGTATGCTCTAGGCGAGTTTTCTTGTATTAATATGTTGCTGTATTTTGAGTTCTCTTTTCTACCTATTTATTTAGTTACCTACCATATACAGCATGTTTTTTTTTTGCCGTTTCCAAATTATTACAGGCTGTTCTGCCCATGACTATGAACAACTTTCACTATGAAACCAACTGTGAGATCACGAAAAAAAAAATCTGCTGTTTCATACATTTTGGTCAAGTAAGTTAGGTACCTATTGAACTTTTGTACTAGACAGCTGATTTTGATTTCGTGATTTCAGAGTTAGTTCCATAGTGAAAGTTGTTCATAGTCATGAGTAGAACACCCTGAAAAAATTTGGAGCCTATAAAAAAAAACATCCAGTATATGTCTGTCACTCAATTTGAGTAATAGTAATATATGATAGTAAAAATAAAGTGTTTATAAAGAGTTAAGTGGATATAAAGTAAACTGCTAGTACTTAAGAGGATGCGCTAAAAGAGCCCGCGAAATTCAAATTTTCTTACGTTTTTTGCAATTTGAAGGTCAGTTTCAGGTTGTATCTTGAACAAAATTTGATTCGCGACCGTAACAAGTTTGTATTTACAGAATTACACTTATTAAAATCGTCGATACAATCCTCTAAGTTCATATAATCCTATTGATTTATATTTCACGAAATAGTCATTAGGATACTCTGGCTATCTCCTTAATAATACTAACGAGAGACACCTTATATTCAACAGAAACAGCATAAATTCATTTTGTTTAAGTATAGATATTTCTCTATCAAATAAATATTCACTCCCGATACGATTCACAAATATGCACAAACACCATAAAATCTGGCTTAACTGAGCTGACAAGATAATCCGCCTAACAACGTGCAAAGCCGTTCAACATAAATATGGGTGTAAAATTGTACAGTCCCACGTGAGTGGTAACATTTTGACCTAGAGCAGCGGGGTAGTTGCGTAACACGCTAACAGTAGGAATGGCTTTCATTTTGACAGTTCGACAACATTCATTGCGTTATTTAAGTACGTTGTTGAGCAGACTTTTTCGAACATAATGAAGCAATGGATTAGCCATCTTTCAAAATGATTCAGATTGTTATTGAGTTTGTTACGCTATTAGTGTACTGGCCTAGCATAGTACGGACTTTCAATAGAATAAGAGGCCAACTTATAATATTTTGGCGTAATTTCGTAATTTCAGCGGTGGGATAAGACTGTTTCCATCAAATGCTGAGTCATGAAAAAAAAAAAAATGCGATCGTCGGGCATAATAAAATTACGCAGAACACAATGTTGTCAGCATTAAAAAAATATTGCCAAATTAGCTGGGAATTGGATTCGTACGGTCTTATCTCAGCACCCACTTTACCCCAAAATACTATACTGCCGGTCGATTCTGTAAAAATCTCACCGTGAAATCATAAGTGAAGTGAGCACTTTTAATAGTGTCAATCCCTACCATTAGGGAATGACAGAGCTCACTTCCTCCTCACTTCACCTAAGTTCTCACGGTGAGATATTTACAGAATAGCACTGCTGGTTTTGTTAAAATACCCACTATCGATATCGTAGGTACAGCGAGCAAATGCAATGCAATTCAACATAAATATGGATATGCGCAAATACCAGTTCAATAATAATTACCTGACGATCAGTTCTGGCGGTCCGTGGCCCCTCTCGATGACCTCGGTGTAGTTAGCCTTGTCCAAGTAAACCGATGGTGTTATAGGAATGTTGTCGGCAACGTGGTAGATCTTTTCGGATAGTCCTAGCACCTGTGTGAACCATGACGGTTTGTCCTTGGCACCTAGATTAACAGGAGTATTTGTTTGTTTATTAATTTATAAAGGGTGGCAGAGATGTCGACGCGCAAACTTTAACCTTGAATTCAGCACATGATTGTAGCCCCGCAGGCGTATTTGTCGGTTCATCATAATCGGCCTTTAATGTTTCCAGTGCTGAGACACAGGTCTCCTCTCAGTGAGAGGGAGTGGGCTGTAATCCACCACGAGGGCCCAGTGCGGGTTGGTAGATGTCACATGATTTCGAATTTTTGATTCTAGGACATGCCGGTTTCCTCACGATGTTTTCCTTCACCGTTTTGAGAGCAGTGGTGATGAAATAATTTACACAAAGTAAAGCGTCTGTCTGGGTTTGAACCTACGACCTACAACTCGTAAGTCGCGTCCACTGGGCCACCACTGATCACGGCTGTTTAAAAAACTGCAGCACCTACGCGGTCAAAATGCATGAAACAGCTATATTATTCTCAGAATCATAGACTGAATCAATGGTTGTGCGTCGATGTCCTACCAGCCTGTATATACTTAGGAGCACAAAACACAAAAAAAAAAAATACAAGAAAAAAGTAGAGAGAGAGCACACAGGACCAGCTTATTTCATCAGAATTATCTTCCACCAGTCTTGCGAGTGCGACAAGTTATTTTAGATTTTATGGAGTTCTGTTAAGTGTCAAGGTTTGAGAACTCAGACGTAAATATTCTAAAGATACCCTAATAAATTGTGAAACGACAGAAATCAAGATAAAACTTTTTGCCTGTTAATCCGGTTATAATTCTTTGCTCTTAAGTTTTCTATTTTATGAAAAAGATTTTCTCTTTTGTCAGTTTAATATTTTGACGGTTTGCGTTTTAGGGAAATCATTTTAAGTGAAAAGCTGTGTTAGGTTTGTATTTCATTATGAAGACTAACAAGTGCCAACATTTTTACCGAAAATTATTTTAAATCACAGTCCTGTAGTCCCAGATGCCTGTTATTGTTTTTTTTTTTTTTATTGTGGGGGATTTCTTCAGAATTAGTAAAACATTTCAAACTTACCAATCACAGACAGCTGCCTAATCTTCTCTCTCAAAGGAGTCAGCTGGGCGAGGACATCGTTGTGTCCAATCAGTCCTTGCCAGGGTCTGGCTGCCCAAGAACAGGCTTTGTCCTTCACAGGCACCTTGGATCCATCCACACAGAGGTAGCTGTATCCGTCGGGGTTTTGTTCTGCAGTTCCAGCTGGAGTTCTGCCTACTGGGAGCTAGAGGAGGGCGATTTTTTTTTGTTAAACACACATTTCAAATCTGTTGGATAGCTTGGTCCTTAGATGCATTAAGCATGAACAAATATCAGGACGAACCGACTATTCAAAATTACAGAAGAACTAAGGAAATTGAACTTTTTTTTAATTGAAAAAGTCAAGTGTGAATGACAGGGGTGTATCAAAATCACACCTTGTCAACACGGTACTAAATACTTAAGGACTACGGCCGTCCAACTTATTTATTTTGATTATTGTAATCAACTATGTAGAAAATATTAGGAAGGAAAGAATCATAACGTATAGCTAAATATAAACGCCAATCCATCAAATCAGGATAAACCCACATACTTTTTCGAGTATCAATCATATTTTGGTAAAGTATATTGGCATTCTTCGCCATGTTTTGCGCAGCGTAGGTATAGGCTACGTCATAGAAACTTTATGAACTTTATTGCTACAAAAATAACACAGGATTCAATGAACAGCTTATTCAGTTGGATGCGCTAAGGCAAAGGCATATTCTGGGCACGCTCGTTTCATAATAGACCTCACCCATCGCTTTCCATCAGGCGTGATCGAGGTCAAGAGCAGGCCCATTTATCAATGAAAAAAAGATAGCCCGTAAAAGTCAAATTTTCTTACGTTTTGCAATTTCAAATCAAATCAATTCAAATCAAAAGTCATTTATTCAAACTAGGCTGAGAATCAGCACTTTTCGAACGTCAAAATTACAAAAGACAGTCCCCCAAAACGCCCGCCCTTCACCACTTCCTAGTGCTTTCGCTGGGAAGAAGAAGTGGCGCAACAAACTCCCCAGCAGCACAGCTGTCTGTTCAGTTAGAAAATACTTGACTGAATACAATACAAGGTATGCAAAGTAGTTAATTAACATTACAAGACACAGAACATTAAATTAAATTGTTTGCCATATGTCAGCTAGCAACGCCAATATACCAAGAAATACAATAAAAAACTAAATGTACTCAAGCAAAAATTAAAAAATGAAAATTAAATAAAAGCCTTCAGGTATAAAGGGCGTGACCGCTAACATATTTTTGCAATGCTGGGTTCTGTTTACATAGCTGTCGCTTGAAGTCACAAATGATAAACTAGGACCATCGGAGGAAACTAAATAAACAAGTTATTACTAATGATAACAATAATAAAACCATGGTCAGTCAAACGACCAGTCACCACAAGCAGCACCCGTTCACGAGCATAACGCAAAGGTCAGCCATTACCCCCCTCACCATATTTGAGGGAATGAGACAACCCGACCCCCGACGCTAACGCAAGCAGTGACATCTAAGGGAGCATGACGAACTTGCTGCCGGTTGCTCAGGTAAGAATAATATGATCAATCGTCGAGGTCACTAGCTAACCACATATTGCAATCAACTCATTAGAAAACATTGCAATGGGTTGATTATGTCAATAATAAAATAAAAATAAAATTAAACTGATTTGACTTATACAGCCCAATAAAAAACAATTGTATAATGAGCTCATATAACCTATCAGTAATCTAATTCTGGAGAAAGAACATAAACATTGTCTTGAGTTAAGTCTTGAAGATCAGTGTCAGGTTGTTCTGGTCCAAACGCGCATCCTCAAGTACTTCGGACATGTCTCGAGGCGTGAGGGAGACTCTATAGAGCACCTTGTCGTGCAGGGTAGAGTGGAGGGCACTAGACTACGCGGACGCTCACCCATGAGATGGACTATCCAAATTATATCCTCAGTGGGCGATCCCTTCTAAGAGTGCACAAAAAATACCACAAATCGGAGTAGGTGGCGAGAAATCGTGAGGCGAATCATATCAGCCCCCAGACAAGAAACTACACGAGGACCACGACCGCTCTGACAAGAGTGCTACGAAGAAGAAGAAGTCAGGTTGTTTGTTGATTAAAATATTATTCGCGACCGTAACAAATATGACTTTACAGAATTATAATCATTAGAATCATACAATATCAGCAATACAACTCCCTGAGTTAGAATATTGGCCTCAGGAGTCATGATTTCATGAAATACTCATTCAATAGGGTAACATGAACTTAGTTGTATTGATGATTTTTATGAATAGGATAGAATAGAATACTCTTTATTATGTACACCATATAAATTACAGACATAAATATAGAAATTTTACAAAGGGTGACACGATGCGCTAAGAGCGATCTTTTAAAGACAACCTTTGGATGGATTGATAAGGGAAGGAGAGACAAATACATTTACACGATACAATGAAAATATACATAAAGTATATTATACTAATCTAAATAAATATATTCATATAATAATAGACATGCAACAGGAGTAAAGAAAATATAATGATGCTGTTTGAGGAGAGAGGAAGTGCTTTTTTATCATAGTTTTAAAAATGGACAAATATTGAGCACGCCTTACCGACACGGGCAAGTCATTCCATAACCGTACTGCTTGAACAGTAAAAGATTTGTCATAGAAACTGGTGGAATGCATCGACATCTCTAGTCTAGGTCCGGTTTATGATAATAATTATTTAAATAAATATTCGTTACGGCCGCGAATCATATTTAAATCAACATACATCCTGATAATGACCTGCAAAACGTAAAAAAACTCAATTTCGCGGGCTACCTCGACGGGGTGGCATAGACTTCTAAAGATTTTTTGAAAGTATTCCATTCAATGTATTCCAAAAATTTAAAATTAAATTCCAATCAGCACATACTAACAAACGTAGCTACTCATATAGAAGGCCAACATTAATTTAGACTAGGCGCAGAAATGTTCAGTTAAAGCTTACTCTTGTTTCATTGAAACATTTCGAGTTTCGACGCAGCCGTGATTTCCCTCGAGTAATCGGTAGGTACTGTAGGCCGCACGTCAATGGTAACAAAACCCAGTACAATTATATCCTCCAGACCGAATTTCGTCCACCACGTATTTAGGATGGCAGAGACTTCGTCGCACAACCCATTCTCATGGATTCAGTACATATTTCTGAACCAAATTTTTTATTTGGGGGGTATTATCAAATAACTTCTCCCGCTCTGGGCGGATCGGGAGGGCATGTCAGACTTCTACTGACTAAAACCCACCCGTGTTCCTTCAGTTGCCTGTGAAAAAGTTACCGTGGTCCCTGGACCACGGTAACTTTTTCGAACAACCTGCTACCCTGGCAGACTCGCGACTCTGGCAGATTCTGAACTGTCTTCCCCTGCGTTAAAATTTTTAGTCGGTCATTAAGAAAAAAAATAAAATATCTCTGGCATACATTTTGACCGCCTAGGCACTTTTCTATGAAACAGCAGATTTTTTTATAACCCGACGAAAAAATTCTTCGACGTTTAGAATCATGTGCTGAATTCATGGTTTCAGTTTGCGCGTCGATGTCCCTGCCTTCTGACTTCTTCTTCTTCTGACTTCAGACCGTATTTCGGCCACGGCGGCCAATATCTACCGAGACTAGCCTTCGGTGCGGTAGATATTATAGTGGACAAGTGTGTGCGCAGACACAGGTGCACCTCTTCTTCCCTCACTATCATAGTCCGATGGGACGGCAATCCGACAAAACTGGATAGACATCCAGTTGTGTCGGATTGCTGTTCCATCGGACTATGCCTTGGAAAGCACGTAGTCTTTTGCGTGTTTTCCGAGGCACAAAACCAGTATATATGCTAACCTCGTATTCTGTTAAAACTCCGTACGCTAGGACAGCTCAAAGTTAAAGTGTTACGACTGACGTTCAGCCTACAGTACCTAGTCAGTGCATAGACGAGGCTCAATAAAACAAAGGATATTAATAATCTCTGCATCATATTGCATTTTTATCCACTGAATGGCAATCGCAATTTTCTGAAGACAAAAGCTGGAATGTATTGAAGCTTTTTGTTTGATGGGAATTACGCAATATGGATTTTGCGGCTTTATTTGTATTATTAAAACTTGGTTGGTATGGATATTTCCTGCTAATTTCGTAATCAATCATTTTGAAGGGCTAATCCAGTGCTTCATATGTTTGAAAAAATTGTCTGCTTAACAACGTAAATAACGCAATGAATAATAATAATAATAATAATAATAATAATAAGTTTATTGTTCTTCTCTCACATAGAAATTTGCAAAAAATATAAAGAAGCATACAAAACATTAGCGATAACTGTTGATCTATATGAGAGACTGGTTTCTGTACTAGGCGACCTGTATGACAGATTACCAGCCTCTCCAGACTCCGGACAATAGGTGACAGCTGTATACAACTTCAGTGAGAAGTAATAATTAAGAGGGATTAAGCTAGGTGCAGTGTGATTGTTGCTGTTATGGGGGTACAAGGTGAGTGGCAGGAACTAAATTGAATGAGTAATTGAGTATGTGCGTGAGTAAGTGTGCGTGAGTGTGAGTGCGATTTGAGGGAGCTTGTATGTGTCTGTGTGAGTGCGTGTGGGAGAGAGTGAGTGTGTGACTGTGAAAATGAAGGCCATTACTGCTGATAATCCGCTACGCGATTACCCCGCTGGTCATTGTATATCCTGAGATGCTGTATTAGAAACGTCATTATAGCGATAATGAGTAGCAATGGAATAATGACAAACAAATAGATTAAAACATTTTCTGATTTCTGAAAGGACATCCAGGACCTAATGATAAATAAACTGAGGCATAAAACAAAACTATACCTCGCGAATTGACGATATTATCGCACCATATCGTACGACTTTTTATTACAAGCATAAGCAGAAAGTAAATGTCTATAAATGCTATAAAAAACCTATTTCCTATCTTCGCTTCACAACCTCGCAAAAATCTGCTCTAGCCTGAAAGCTATTTGCATTTTCAGATTTAGATAATCCAATCTAAAAGGTTTACAGGTGACTGAGTCCCGCCGAAATTTGAAAGTCAGTGTACATTGAACGGGGCAAAGTGATTTCAGAGAATCCGATTCCCGGATTAGTTCGGGAGGATATTTAGGATAAGCTCTCAAAACAAGTTAAGCTTGTCGGTACTGAAACCGTTTGTAGGTTATTCAATTTGAAAGCTAAACTGGAACACATAGGAGTAGTTAATGAATTTAAAACAGTTCGCGGAAGGGAGAAAATAAAATTATTAAATAATCTCGCAAAAGGTCCACAGACAAGTAAACAAGTGAGACCACGACCGAACCTACTGATGAAATTACTTCAACTCATAATCCCTTAGGATCACATTGTTGATTACAGAAAAACCATCGAATCCTTCTGCAAAAATTCACGGCTTTGATAACGATCACGGTCATCCAAAAACGTTGGGCCTGTTGCAAAATAAAAGCTCTATTTTACTTACCCCAAAGAATTTCCGGACGTAAATGACCTTAGTAAAGGCGACTTGGCCACCATTACTTGCCAAGCACCTCAACGCCCCTTCGTACCCACTGTAGTTGTCAGGATAGTCACATTTGTCGGGATGCTCGCACATAGAGCATAACTGACTGTACTGGCTCTCTGAAAATACATCCTTTATAAAAAAAAAATACTTGTAGGGCAATTTCGGACGAAACGAGGGTTGGAATTTGGGACTTGGGACTCCCTGTGGACGAAAATGATTTCGACGAGAAAAATGGTTCGTTGAAAACTAACAACGGTTTTGGCTTTGTATGATTATGTTAATCTTTTTCCTGTAAATAACTTGAATGTGAGATTTATTGTTTTAATAAACACAACAGCTTAGAATTCTTGTCGTGGAAGCAACGAAAGGACTTAATACGATTTAGCAAATCCGCTAAGATTTGCACGAATTGTTTTGTTACATAAACGTACGTGTTTAATCCACGAATTCGGTGCTTTTCAGCATAAAGGGGCTTGAAATATCTTAAGAAAGTTCAAAGAACGCGACGAGGGTAAAATGCTTTATATTTACTTGATGTCAATTCAACGTTTTTCCTGCCACAAAAAGGCTAAGTAATTCTGAACAAATCTTGTTTCATTTGTATTTCGGTTGTGACCATTTATTTTCCGCAACAATAACTTTAAAAACATTCATATTTTTGTCGTCAATGTCAATATGTTAATTTCGTCATTATGTATTACGCAATCTCAATGAACATTACCGAGTTACCCAAAGATGGTATTATGGGAAACCACTTCTTTGGCAAGCCTTGAAGAACCAACCTGTCACATAATACTTAAACCTTATAATCATTGGTCCACAATACAAAAAAGGGGCTTTGTACACTACTTTAGTAATACTTTCATCAACGTACTCCAGAAAGAATTGGTCTTAGGATCCGGCGACCATTTCCCAACGATGCAAGACTTGGTGAAGAATGTTGAGAGAGCTTTCAGCTCATTTTCCTTCGGTGATATGCTGTGGTCGTTCATCTTCGGGAACACTGAACGCTTCTGCAGCATCGTTAGAGGAATCTGTTGATGAAAATGACATTATGACACAGGTATTTTGACTTTGGTCTTTTTGAAAATTAATTAAAATTGCATTTCAATAATAATAAAATGGGTGCTGCACCCTAATTGCGTAGCACCCTTTCAATTACAATCCCCAAGTTTTGTAGGAAATTCCTAAGCCATTGCAGAATAGGTTAGAAAAATTCGGTTGCTCGGCAACTTAAATAACGCAATGAACGTGGCTGAACTGTTAACATGAAAGACATTGCGATCGATTGCCATTTTATGTGTATTAAGCAATTGCTCCGCTGGTAGGAATATTTATAGATATAGTACGAAAATTTTGGGCAAAAAAATTTTTCGGTATTCGGTTTTCGGTTTTTCGGGGTTTTTTTAGGTACCTAATGATACCTAGGACCTTACTAGATACCTAAGCCATCTAAGAAAACACTAGACATCTTATAATAAATTAAGAACAAGATTCTTATGTGAAAACAGACAGTCTAATTACCGTGTACGGAACTTAGGACCAGAAAACTCTGGACACAAAACCTTGTTGATATTAATATCTTTGTCATTATTATCTATGAGAATATTCTTTTGGGTTTTCCTGCTCAGAATTAGTAGAACAGCCACGTATACCTACTAGTGGCGAATAACGTTTAAGGGTCCCAGTAGCGACCTCCATAAAACCATATTTCTCACAGCTGACACTTGCTATTTGTGCTGAATTACAAGTAGGTAATTGTTACTCTGTGAATTCTTTTGTTTTGGAGATGCAGTTCTTTGGCTTTTGCAATATTAACGTAGCAGGGTTCGCGCCAGATGAATTAGTACTCACTGCAAGTACTGCTTTAAAACTGTATCAGTCAAATTAGATATCAATTAGTATAATTTGCAATTTTCCCCAATTTTATGAGTATCAAAAACAGTTTGTATATATATTTTTCAAGTTTTTTCTTAATAATGTAGGTTGTGCTCATACTTAATTGCAATTTTATTTTTTTATTATACATATAGTATTTTTATTTATTTTATTTTTATTTTCTATATCATTTTATTTTTATTTTGTATCTCGACTGTAATCGTTTTGTAAAAATTAACAAGTCCTATCTAAGAGAACTCAGGGGCCTGTGGCTAAATAATAACCGCACAGGTCGATTGATCAGGTTAAGCTACGCTTGCCGCGATTGGTCTGTCGATGGGTGACTATCTTTACATACCGCGACCCCTCCGTGCCTCAGAAAGCACGAGCCGTTGGTCCCGGCTGTCATTCGTAGATCTTTGACAGTCGTTACGGGTAGTCAGAAGCCCGAAAGTCTGACAACCATTATTGACAACTGTATTGTATTACCCAGTAACTGGGTTGTGGAGGTCAGATAGGCGACTGCCTATCTGACCTCCATATAAAAATGTAAAATGCTGGCATTCATGCCCTCCATGTAAAATGCTGGCACTCAAGTGTATCCGGTTAGACTGGAAGCCGATCCTAATAAAGTTGAGAAAAGGCTAGGTAGATGATGATGATGACGTGACGCTGGACCCAATTCATCAAACATAATACAATTTTCTACTTTTACCATCGTCTGCAAAAGAAGAAGAAGAGGAGACCTTTTGGAAAGCAAGCAATGATTCAGAGGCTGAAGTGAAAAGTAGGCATCGATTCGTTTATCGTAACGCTTCATAAAGTTTAATATCTATCAGACAATCTTTATAAAGAGTGTAGTCGATAAACAATTCTTATGAAACGAGATTTTCAGGGTTGGCTCCTGTTGACTTTGCAAATATTTCATTACCACCCTTATCAAACCTGTTTTACTTTATATTTTAATTTAAACATAGCCCGTCTCTTTGTAGTACTAATGTGTTCTGCCAGACATTCGCCGACTCGACATAATTCATGGAAATACACGTCTGAAAGGTTCTATTAGCATATTTTTTTTTGTACAAATATTTGACTTGCAATTTGTATGCCAGTTCGACGTAAAAACTTAAATAGTTATTTGTTTAACGAAGTTTATTTTGTTGTGTAGGAAAATATGTGCTGATATTACACAAGGCATAATTTAATAAAATAAGCACCATTTTACAAACAGACTGTGTTTTCAGGGTTCCGTACTTCAAAAGGAATAAACGGAACCCTCATAGGATCACTTCGTTGTCCGTCTATCTGTTTGTCTATCTGTCTGTCAGTCTCTCAAGAGTTCAAGACCCTTGCAAATAATCAGAACCTATATATAGAGTACTTCCCATTGACCTAGAATCATGAAATTTCGCAAGAAGCTTGATCTCATAGCAAAAGTAATAAGTCCGTAAATCGTTTATTTGTAGTTTAATTTAAAAAAAAATGCGATTACAAACATACAATTGGCTTAAGCATCGCGGCGGTGGGAAAATTCTAGGCTGATATTTTCTTCCTACATTGTGGTAGGTATCTATTCAATTTAGGTGTTCACGTCACGTTTGAAAGGAGAACCCTTCTATATTCCTTTGTAGTCTATTGTTCGACGTACGTTTTTTTAATAATCTCTGGTACCGAGTCGAGTTTATTTCGTATTGTGTTGCCGATTGAATTACAAGTACCTATTGAGGAGCACGGATAAGATACACGAGACTGAAATCAACATCTTCAACAGAATATGTAGGTGTAATAGCTTCTCGATGAATTAATAAATATTGGAATTGGTAGGATCGGTGGCTAAGAGAGGGGCTTGTGGCTAAGCTACACTACTACCGCTAGCTTGTGGCTAGCAGGTTAAGCTAAGCATGCCACGGTTGGTCAGTAGATGGGTGACCGTCATCATCATCATCATACCAAGACACCTCCAGACGCCTCGGAAAGCACGTTTTGGTCCCGGCTGTCATTCGTGGATCTTTGACAGTCGTTACAGGTCGTCAGAACACCGAAAGTCTGACAACCATACCCAGTAACTGGGTTGTGGAGGTCAGACAGACAGTCGCTCCATGTAAAATGCTGGCACTCAGGTGCATCCGGTTAGACTGGAAGCCGATCCTAATACAGTTGAGAAAAGGCTAGGTAGATAATGACCTATTCATTTAGAGTTTGCCAAACTTAGGCGAGTTCTGCTGTTAAATTAGTAAAAGTTCCTGAAACCTACTTATAATTACAGTATACCAGTTCGTTAGCAAACACGCTGTCTAATTGTGTTTTTGAGCCGTGTTCAAACGAAGTAACTTTACGTGTCTAAGGTGCTAAGTAATGTTTTTGGAGGAACTCTTCAAGTAATTACTTGTGACGCAGGGACTTAGGGTTCAGCAAACATGCTACTTGGCGATCGACGATTTTGCGATTACATCTATCAATGCTGCATTGCGTTTTGGTGACTCACTACGTTTGAGCGTCATCATAATTATCATCTGCCTACACGGAGAGAAAATTCTTAGAAAAATTACCGTGCTCGTCACTATAAAGTGATTGCAAGTGACATCTACAGAAAATTTTCTAAGGGAGATTGGGAAAAATTCACTATTAGTCCAATAAATTTTACCGTGCAGCATAGAAATTTTTACCGTGCTAGCATTATAATTTTTCCATTACCACTCAAATGCACTCAGATTATGAGACAGCGCAGTAATATTTCTAAGATTTTTCTCTCCGTGTAGCCTTTTCCCTATGTTGGGGTCGGCTTCCAGTCTATCCGGATCCAGTATTTTACATAATATAACCACTTACTGGATAATATTGCTACATTTGAGTGTGATATTAAAATTGCGTTTTGTGTAGGTATGTGTTTTCTATCGATGCTGCATAGTTCTGTGGTTGATGTGGCGAGTTTCCGAAAAGCTACAAAATCGCTGATCATCGATGTTAAAAGTAGCCTGTCTGCTAAGGTCGTTAGTTCCTTATACATACTCATACAACAGAGAGGGCTTGGAAGGCAAATTCATTTACACCTGCCAGGTAACTACTAACCCCGTGAAGTCATTAATGTATTCGTTACATGCTCTCATTTCAGGTTAGGATGGTTTGGGAAACAGAAGCTCTGTTTCCGATATAGGACCAAAGGGTTCAAATTAATTATTCTATGTTAGGTTTAAGTACGCAAGAACTTAACTGGGGAATTTGGGTTTTGGATTTCAACTACGTTTTATATAATCTGTTGACTATGTTCGACGATTTAGATTTATTCATTCAGTAACTTTGAATCATCGTTTAGTAACTCCAGTCTAGAATATCGAGTCGTATACTTTTATTGCTACTTATCTCTAATATTATATTCTGCTTGATTATCCCCGTCTTTGTAGAGAAGGTTTTCGTTTGGACTTATTTAATCAACGTTGCCTTCGTTTATGACTCTAATAAAAGGGGAGATTTACTCTCATAAGGAGTCAAGAATCAGATTCGTGCTCTGTGATATTAATAAAATCTAGAGATACTTATTCATTGTGAGGGTGAAACTTATTATCCGAAAACAGATTTCCACGTGTTTTCTGAAAACAGATTTCTACGTGTTTTCTAAAAACAAGAGGATCCTTGTGTGAGTGACCTTGAGGTACATTACCCCATTTCATTACGTGCCAGTACGTGCATTGGGAGCTTTATTTGATATTTTAACTACCTAAGTACCTATTCAGGTAGGTCAAAACCGTAGTCCCCAGAAAACCTTAAACTTGACCGACATAGCCAAGTACTATATTTAATTCGTGCCAAATAAAGAACCTGATGGAAATTTTCCTTTCGTTGTTTTACCTTCAGATTCAGAAACCATTCATTCAAGTATTTATGTACCTACCTACGTAAAAGCTACGTCTTGAATAATTTAGGCTTTCGAGCACAAAGAGCGAAACTGGTTAACGACAAGTCGCAATACTAGTTACACCTTAAAGATGCCACTTGTTTTCGCCTTGAACCCATAATGGCATTATCTGCATTCTGCAAGTGAACTCCTACCGGTTCTTGCATAAAAAAGTAGACAAGCACAATTGATATGTGCATAATAAGCACATCATGGGACGAACAAAGACGTTAAGGCAGTGATAAATAGGTTTATTGTGTTTATCGAATTTTCCTGGTGCTTTTCAGGGTCGTAAGATCCAAATATAGATTGACAAGATGATAAGTTCAGAGAGACGAGAAAAAAAAACAAAGCACTAAATATTTAGGATACGCTTAAAATAGTCATATTTGGTTTACCTTGCTTGGTAACTAATCGTTATGAGTATAACCGATACTGCTAATTTTGGGAAACGACTTAGTTTTAACTTCGGAATAATCAAAGACTCACAAACCAAAGATTCACATTCAGACAAACAAGTTTTCGAAATATTGGTGTCCTCATGGAATTTCTTTGACTCTCGGTCTTCATCCATTCTCACCGAATACTGTAAGCATCTATTATCTGAATCAAATAGTCTCTTACCTTATATCCCACGTTTCTGTTGACTCCAGTATGGCAAGACTTGAGCCCCTTCAGTTGATCCAGGTTGTTTATTGGCAGATCATTGTGGACTACGATGACGGCTTCATACCTGAATGGCGCTAAAAATAAGAACGAATGTTCTATGTTAAAATCTGAGAATGTTTTGGGAAGGATTAAAATGTTGTAAATGGTGAATATTGTGAATATACATATGTTTGTGGAAAGCTCAGTTATCACCGTATCACTACTAAAATACTTTTGACAACTAACGCAAAATATGGGTGAATCGATAAGAATACAACAATCCGTAAAAAAACTGATGTCACCCCGAAAGTGGGCTAGACACACCTGCCACATGTCAGACGTTCAATGGACCAAACTTACGACCCAGTGGCAAACGACATCGCGGCAGGCCAAGACAGATGGCGCGATGAGTTGGACTCTTTGAATAGAGATTGGTCCTTGTTTGCCCTGGACAGACCTAGGTGGAAGAGGAACAGAGAGGCCTTTGTCCAGCAGTGGGACATCAATGGCTAGTAAAAAAAAAGGGTGATTTTAGGCATACAAAGACAGGAGTTCCAAACCCATAGTTCAATTGGAATAAGTTAAATACAAATAGCAGCCTCGTTAGCGTCTCTTTGAAGAGGCCTAAGTCTAGCAATGGATGTCTTGATTGGTCTTTTCCTAGCGATAACTAAGGCTAGTATATTCAGGTGCTAATTTTGTGCGTGTGAAGGCAATTAATTAATAAGTTCGGTTTGTTTGCTGTCACGTTCTCACGCCCACCTTTCCCTAAGTTACACAATTTACGGGCAAGGTAAGCGTGACCGTCCTTATCTTTCATCTTTTGTGTAACGACTTCCAAACTTCAGTCAACGTTTGTTTTGCTTTAGTTGGTTATTAGTGTTTATTTTGTGTTAGAGAATTTGAATTTACCATGGCTGTTTGTTTCAGGACTTATTTCTCATTAAGACAATTCTTTTTGTCATCAGGCTAGCCGCACACACACAATTGTATTGTCAATGCAAGATAGTCAAAAGTATTGATCAATATATGGTCCCGCACACTATGCCATATTATAGTCAATGTTTCGTGGTAAAATCTCACTCAGTCACTCAGCAGCTTGATTCGTGTGCGCACGTTTTATATGTATGATGGATAGAATAAAAAAAATAGTCGTCGCATTGATTATTGCATTTACTTTATCTACTAAAAAAGGCTATCGAGAAAGAAACGACGGATTAAAGACAGGAGAAAAATCTGAGTCAAATCATTTTAAACTAATAAATGAACTACGTCTTACAGAAGAACATGATTTTAAAAATTACATGAGAATGAGAGATATCAGCTTTCGAAAACTATTATCTTGAGTATCACCTTACTTGAAGAAAAAAGATAAACCCATGCGAAAATCCCTAACACTAGACAGGAGTTAGGTAGATATTACACAATACATTACATAAACTCACGTTTTCTTCCCATGAGGGTAGGCAGATACTACAGTTTGTCTCGTTTCGTTCATACATTTGAGGGGCGATTCTCGTAATTTTAAGAACGTTCACAGTCTGATCTCAATCTCAATCTGTCAAAAATTCGTTTAATTTTTCACATTTTTGACAAGTTTTTGACATTTGTTTGTCGCCGAGATGAGACTGGGACTAGATTTCGAACGTTTGAAAATGACGGGAATTGGCCTTCTGCCGTGCGGTTCTGTAACCATCTGTCCGTGAAAGCTTGGGTGAAGTGAGCGTGAATTGAGCCGTCAATAGTGTCAATCCCTAGCATCAGCATGACTCACAGCTCACTCTAAGCTCACTTCACCTTAGTTATCACGGTGAGATTTTTGCGCAAAACCTGAAAATAGTTTGATCAGAATAACGAGCAGAATTAATTGAACCACTTTTTAATATAGGTCACATTTTTCAAAAAATCTTCATTAAAAACGTTGCCGTGTCTATTTATTAATAGGTCAAGCAAGTCAATGTCAGCGCGGCGCAGCGGCCCGGTGACGACTCCTCCCTCGACAAAGCGTCGTCGCAGACGCAAGAAACGATCAGAATGGCCAGTAAAACTAAAACAATTTTTTTAGTGACTTATTTGAAATAGGTCAATTGAATTAAAAATCAGTTGGGGTGTCTGAGATTTTGCGCATTTAACGTTACACGTTGTATAAACGCACGCCGGTTGCGCGTTCTACGCACCGGCGTTTTTACACAAGTATTACTATATACAAAATAAATCATTTTGGTATCAGACCCTTCAGTAGAATAATTTATCTATTCAAATGTTTCTATTATCTCAACTGTTATTACAATGGAGGCCATAAAACAGTTTCGAGAGCCTAGAGACATATCATTATTTTGAAACTTTCTCTCGATCAAAAGTTACGTAACCAGAAGTAAGTACCGATACCATTGAAAGCGTTGATAACATTTTATCTTTTTGAATAAATTACACCTCATTCTAAGAGGTTCTTTTATTTGAGTATTGAGATTACTTATTTCGTAACAGCAATGTTGTATGCTATTAGAGAGACGCCTCTAAAAGTATCTACACATTTTTTACGGTATTAAAATACGAATGTTCTTTACGTTATTTGTTTTATTCGCTTAAGTCTACATATTTGCAAAATAAACATTTCTGTAGTCTAATAGTTGAAACATTTGAAATACAGCTAGGGTATGATTATTTTTCATGATCGGCTAGACAGATGTGGTCATAAAACACAGTCTGTCTAGAAAATCAGCAAGAAATCTTTGGCACGTGGATGAAATCAATAGGTCAAGGATATCTAACTTTTATAAATACCTTTAATGACCATATAGCGTACAGAAACGCGGGCTTCGAGAAATAGTGAAGCTTTTGTTATCTGCCGTGCGATTCTGTAACCATCTCACCGTGAAAGCTTGGGTGAAGTGAGCGTGGAGTGAGCTGTCATTCGCTAGGGCTTAACACAATTAAGTGCTCACTTCACTTATGATTTCACGGTGAGATTTTTATAGAATCGACCAGCTGATCTTGGATTCACTACCATTTTCTGCTATATATTTTCTTGTATCTTCCCACTTCCGTGCAAATATTTACGCCATAAAGATATGTTTGTTAGTCTTTGTTTACTCCTATATACCTACCGAGACGGAGTAGGGTTCATACATATTTCATGACATAAGGCTGAGGGTACGTAAGTGCCCTAACATAGAGATAGGAAAACCCTATGTTTGTATATTTCAGGACTCTGTGATGGCACAGATTTCAGACGAGAGCAATCTCAACCTTTTTTCTTTTTCAGAGACCTTTCGTTAGTTTTATGGTGTTAGGTTAGGACTTTTTATATTTATAGCCAGTATCCGTGCTACAGGTATTTTAATAAAATATGTCTCGAAAAGGTCGCTCGCTACCTTGAAACTGAGACAGGTTCAAAGATAAGATACAACTAACGTCTTAGAAGACTATTAACTTTAATAGAAGATTAGGTACCCTTGCATTAATCTTTCTCGAGGTTCTCCGAGACAGTAAAAGTAAATCCACGTCTTTAGTTCACGAACTTTAATTTAAATTCAGTTTCTGAACTTACCGGAGACATGGACACGAAACACTTTCAAAGTTAAAAGATCCTCACTAAGAAGTCTTTGTAATACTCGAAAAAAGCTGAAATAAGCGGGAAATAAGAATACGAAAGATTTCGCCTAAATCAGCTTAATTAGAGAATTGTCCTTCAGAAGGAAATCTACTTAATGAACTTAAATTAAAATACGGCTATGAAGAGCCAGAAGTTTTTAACGAGCGACTAATATATTTGGGTAGTTTTCGGTGGCGCTAGTTGCAAAGACAAGTGTCAACAATACCGTTAAATTGAGAACATTTGAATGTAGTTCTCTGTTTTGCCGTCTGTCAAAAACTTGGCTCTTCGTAGTTCACAAAGCTTAAGACTACTTTTGGGCTTCGACGTCTCAAAAGCAAATAAGTTTGCAGTGAATTAGAACAGTTGGTATTTTGGTGCTCAACCGAGTACAATTTTGTGGTTTTCATTAAAGTTCACTGTAGCGATGTTTTGAAGAGGGCTGTACCGCTGTAATGAGGAGTTCTAACTTGGGAAGTCGTTTCAAGAGTCAGTATTTTATGAAAAGGATTTTAATTATGAAAATAAAATATTACGGAATTCTAAATTTTGAATGGAGTAGACCCTTAAACAAAGTGGAACTAAATTAAAGCTTTTAAGAAGCCGTCGGTATGAATTATGTTAGTTTAATATTTAGTAATGTCCATCCCCTTTCTTCCTTTCTTAAACTATGACGAAGTGATTATTACTACAATAGGATCTACACGAGCATACTCCTGAGTAGGAATCAAATTAAAAACTTGGCAAATAGATTGGTGATTGTCTGACTGTAAGAACACATCAGACGATCACCGGTTTGAAGATGGTTGGTCTGATTGTAATAACAATCAGACAATCACCATTGAATCTCTTTGCCAAGTGTGGTGATTACAGCAGTTTTACGAATGTAGGCCTACTGGATTATGTGAAACCTTATTGAACAGTGACAGTTTAACTGTTGATATGAAGATGATGGTGCAAATAAAACCTTCATAGCATTGACTTACCATCCGGTTCCTCTTCAGTCCTGTACTCCTGTACCACCACGAAGTCCTGGTTGGGTATTTTGGTGGCGCAGTACATGTCTTCAGGGTCGACAGGTACGATGTCTGCTTGCCGTTGCTGCACCAGGTTTAAGCAGTCCACTCTGGAAGGAATTGGTAAAGTTTTTAATAGGAACTTCAACACTTTTGGAGTTCTTCCATACTGTGAAAAAGCTCTTTTAGAGCCTTTATAAGAAACTAGCTGCTGTCTGGGACTTCGTCCGTGTGAAATTTGGTTTTTTTTTAACATAAAATATATTCTAAGACACTCGACAATCTGTACCTTCATATTAGTGAAAGAATTTTCGGAATCATATCAGTGATTCCGAGGATTACCCCCTACAAAAAAACTCACATACCTTTGTAGAATAATAGTATATATAATGATAATGTAGTTACAGACGCCAGCACATCAAGCTACTACAGTCTGTCAAATTTCCTTAATAGATTTTCAACTTTATCGCTCAGGCATAAGGTTCAAAGTTGATTGGGAAAATTTAACAGTTTCGGGTAGTTTGATGTGCTGGCTGACCTTCGACGGTCCCTAAGCAGTCAGACACCTTATCATCAAGATACCAAGTCTAATCTTTTCTCACAAGAGAAGAAGAATTCCTTGATTAACATAGGTATCGTTCCACGGTTTTACCAACAACTCAAATAATTTTTGTTCATTCAGTTTTCACTCTTATGAATCTGTAATCTATACAAGATGGCGGGAACATCGACGCGCAAACTGTACCGGTGAATCATAGAAGTAGGTATTTTTATGAAACAGCAGTTTTTTTTTTTGATAAGTGACGATTATACATTCTATGCTACGTCTAGAATCATGTGCTGAGTTCATGTTTATAGTTTCGCGGTCAAAATGTACTAAACAGCAATTTTTTTCTTATAATAACCCGATGAAAAATGTTCACTCATCCTACGTCATCATGTACTGAATCCCTGGTCGTAGTGGTGCGTCGATGTCCTTGCCACCCTCTAAAGTCACCTAACCCCGATCAATTTAAATTAATTATTGATTTTGACAGACCATAATCCGTAAGCAAAATACGCGATTTGACGTGGAATTGCGGATACCAGCCCGTATTACCTATTAGGTACATATTAAATGACAAGAATTATGTATAAGTACCCAGTAAATTCAAGATCACGTAGCAAACAAGTAAACAGTACAAACGTGCAATATTTTTTGTGGAAACTTAAAACAATGAAACTGAGGCGTTACGTGAATACTGAAGTATGAAATGACATCTGCATTGTTTTGTTTTTCCGTTAGTTTTTGTTTCAGTGTTGCAAAGTCTGTATTGTTTGGACGTTCGTGTTATTTTAGCGGTGGAAAATATCGGTAGTGTGAACCATTTCGCACACATTCATGCATTGAAGTTTTAAGAACGGAACTAGGGCAGTTCATTTACAAAAACACATTCTATATCCTACTGTAAGTAATTCTTCGAGACAACATTTCACAGTTAATTATATACATAATCAGGATACAATGTTCCCACTGCACACTGCTGGGACACGGGCCTCCCCTCTTTTCGCAGGGAATGGCCTAATATTCTACAACGCGAGCCCAGTGCGGGTAGATGTCACATGTCTTCGAATTTTTGGTTCTAGGACATGTCGGTTTCCTCACGATATTTTCCATCACCGTTTTGAGAGTAAAGCGCCTGTCTGGATTCGAACCCACGACATCGTAAATCAGGGCCATTACCACTGGGTCACAACTGCTCTAAACACTTATACGGAGTGAAATTGAAAACATGCGACAAATCGAAATGGGAGATTGTACTCATCATTATAAACAACTTTTACCATGGGACCAAACCTGAAATTGAAAAAAAAAATCAGCTGTTCCCTACATTTTGACGAGTTATGAGAACATAAATGTATGGAACAGCTGATTTTGTTTTCGCGATTTCAGGTTTTATCTCATAGTAAAAGTTGTTCACAATGATGAGTACAATCTCTCATTTCGATTTGTCACATGTTTTCAATTTCAACCTGTATATCTACTGAATAATTACTGAAGATAATATCACAACAGCAACAAATCAATATTTCACAGATGATTACGACTTTAAGAAACGTCATTAATAATCCTTTTACCGACAGACTCCTATTTCTTTATGCTAATAATTATAAAAAAGGCGTAAGTTTGAAGTGAACATGGTTGTTGTTATTCAATCACGTATAAACGGTTGAATGGATTTGGACAAAATGTAGTGCTATTCTATGTATAAAAATCTCACCGTGAGAACTTAGGTGAAGTCAGCGTGAAGTGATATTCAGTAGACTGATGCTAGGTATTAACACTATTGACTGCTCACTTCAAGCTCACTTCACATATGATTTCACGATGAGATTTTTACAGAATCGACCGGCAGTTTTTTAGAATAGAATAGAACGCCACGATATCCATGGTAACAGGTACACAAGTGCCTATAATGGCCTATATACTCGTACCAGTGCCTTTCCAATGAAATGGTGGACAATGACCAGTTTAATTATACTCTTTTAAAATAATTTCTTACCTGTCTCTCGCTGGTACACATTCAATTTGGGCCTTGGACTTCGTCGGGGCGTTCGCCATGTCCTGACATGCCTTCAGGTACTGCGATGGGACGCATAGTTTGACTACAATATAATAATTCACAGTTCACATATAATACCTACCGTGCGATTCTGTAACCATCTCACCGTGAAAGCTTGGGTGAAGTGAGCGTGGAGTGAGGTGTCATTCGCTAGGGATTAACACTATTAAGTGATCACTTCACTTATGATTTCACGGTGAGAATTTTACAGAATCGACCGGCTACTCTATTTTTAGTATTAGACTTTTCAGGACTTGGAAGGGTCAAATATTTGTTTTACTTTGCAACCAAAGGTTTCTTGTGTTTTATGAAATACTGTTGTCGATAACTTACAGAAAATAAAAATTGGAACGTAGAAATAGGCTACCAATATCGGCAATATCTTACTTTAGGTTGAAAAGAAAAAAGCTTGTAAAAATTTCTACTTATTTTCCGGAAAAATCGTGACAAAAATACCGGAATGATTTACACTGTATTTGGCTTCATTTTTTAAAATAACTGTCTTATTTATAATCTACTATTTTCTATTTCAGTTTCAAGTTTATTCAATGTCAACGAACTCTTGTTATTAATCTGATATATAACGTGTTTATCACAATAAACATAATAATAACATAATCACTATGAATGAATGACATAAGTACTTTTTGACCTTCGCGATATGAAAACATTACCTACTAGCTATTTTACGACCTTTGCCATTACTGTTTTTATAAATTGAACAGTATAAAATCATGCTCAAATAAGTATAGGTAAGTAAGTATGCAATATACATGCTACATCCATAGAAGAGATTGTAAAAGTAAGATTCATAAACCAGTATTTTTACATAATCATTTCAAGAAAGAACTCTGATCTAAGTCTTTCCAAACAATTCGAATTCAAACAAATTTATCGAGATAACAACTTACACACATAAATCGCACAGTAATCGATTCATGAAATTCGGGATTCGAATCAAATAAACACATCAAGAGAATTGTTCCCAGTACAATTTATGGTCCATTCCGTTTTGGAAATATTTAAATCTGAAAATAACATGTGAAATTCGAACTGAGTTAAAAGTGTGGTTTGTTTTATCGACATGCTATTTATAGCATAAAGTTTTAACTTTACATAAACTCTAAGAACATGCTTAGTATCCATCAGATTGGATGTTTCTCAGCAAACAGTTACAAAACGCGCAAATATTTGCCCATATGTGTCGGGGTTAAATTAATGTCAAAGTTTTCACATCTTTACCTGCATTGGCTACGTTAGATACTAAAAAGTAATATCCGGTCCGAGATGGCTAAATACGTTTAGATTGTCACTTTGGATGCAGACGTAACATTTTTTTAAATAGATACTTTTATTATGGCTTGAGACGATACCGTCTTTCCCATTGTTATATTCTTATGAATTATGGTAAACTAGCACTATAAAAAACACCGGAAAACTTTGGTCACAAGTCACAACACATTAATAATCTTTTTTTCGCGAAACAAGAAAATTATTCTTTAATCATGCAGAATGCCGATTTAAAAACCGAATTCTATAAACAAAACGCAAAACTCTCTTTGCAATTTTTTGAGAAAAAAACAGTGACATTCCAAAAAGAAAATGCAATAATGCACTTAAAAAAAATAGAACACTTTAAAAATAGAACATACATGACGATTTGCTGTGCACACAAACACATGTCAGGGCTATCAGATAAATGTATTTTAATGCCATGGTCAAGGCAAGCTCGCGTGCTATCGCCTTACTACCGCGGACCGTACAAGCAACTTCTTTTATATTCTCACGTTATCTTTATTGTGATTGTTTCACCATGTATTAACGAACACAGAGCTGGACACTGTATTCGCGGACGATTGACTTGTGAGGTTTGCGCGGCACTGTGTCACGTGTGTTGCTAATTGGAAAACGGTGCGCGATACAGACTTAAGATGGTTTAGATATGATCCTGAGATAGGTAATCATCGAGAAGTAACCATAAAACAATTTTCCATAAATATATTATAACTTACACCCGAAGCGTTGAACGTAAGCTTTTCCCCTAGGGTGAAAGTAAAAACTGCTGCATTTTCATAAGCGGGTGCTTTGTAAGACAGGAGTCCAGTCAGCGCCCTTAATTAAATCCTGAAAAACACGATTTAGCTCTTAGCCACACAGGCTTACCTTAACTAGACTGCTACTTTCACTGAATGAACGAAATAGTTTAGCACAAATTATAAGATCGACATTGGCTAGGTATTTCATATACAAACTAATTAGCTTATCCATACTTTACCTAACTACCTACATACAAATTATTGGTCTTATGAGTTTTGAACCATATGAAATATTGCCTGTTTTTTAAAAATAATGTTTACTTTACGGATGTTCGTCTTTCTAGTATTCATATCGGTCTTCATTCTTCAATTCCTACTCAGTTTGCAAGAGTCATCGCTCGCTTGGGACCATGGCTTGATTAAATAATACATTACAAAGCCGAACGTGGCTATTTTAAGATTTATTTTCTTCCTTATTAGCATGTTGGAACATGCAAATAAGGAAGAAAAAGAAGAAAATAAAATGCGAAATAACTATAGGTTTTATATTTTCTTTACACACAATTCTATAGAAAATATAAAGTAGGTAATAAGTACAAGTTTCCTACATTTAGTAAGTAGGTACCTATTATTTAAAATACAAAAAAAAAACAATGTCACATCTGCGTTCTTTTTTTGAAACATTAAAGTTGTATAAAAAGAAAAATGCATTTTCATTTTTTTTTGGCCAAGCCGGCCAAGATGTTATCAAAATGATACATAATTATTTATTATTATGTTGTGAACAGTCGTTTTTATGATTTTCATACTGGTCGAATATTGTTTTGTCAATGCCCATCTGCTTTACTTTGTGGTAATGTCATGTGATAGAGTAACCTAGTGTACATTTTGAAGGATAAAAAATGTTATCTGACCTTTTTTATTTAAAAAAGATATAAATATTTTTTTATTACACGGAAAATATTTATTCGTCGAATATTAACCAAACTGATGATTTTGATGTGTTTTAATTGAGAATGATTATAATTTAGGGGAAGCCTGTTCTATAATGAAAGATATATTTAAATTGATTTTAGAATATATTTTTTTCCGTATGGGACATGACATTGCACAATAGTTGGAGGAATTAAAAAAAAAATGGTATGTCAAAACATTGAAATTATGATTGTGCGTCAATCATTTTGTTTTAATTTAAAGATAATTAACGATTATTTAAGCATGGACTGGATTCATTGCAACAATTGTTATACGCAGTTAGAACCTGGAACTACTCTGCATTTAACATCATGTGGTCACATGTTTTGTAACAATTGCCTAGAGAAAGGTAAGATTTATCCCTATCTTCTTTCAAATAAAATGATTGATATCGGTACATGAATAAATTTGAATAATTATGTAAATTTCTTGTAGGCGGTAAAGACAGTACATGTTTAATATGCCGAGCTCCGTGTTCCATCATGAAACTAGTTCCAGACGTATGTAATTTCGCAAATATTTCCCACCAAATTCTTATAATACCTTGGAAGGTAATTTTCTCATTTTCGATTTAATTTTAAGATGAAACAAGAGATTCAAGATTACTTTACCGATCCAGAGGAATTAATTAAAAAGTCCTGTGACGTGTTACAGTTTCAGAGGCAACACAGACGGCGTTTGTTATCTTATTTATTACAATCAGTAAGTAATTTTCTTGCTTTTAGCTATCTACTTAATTAAATTCTGCAGATAGCATTTAAGGCTTGTCTTTCAAATTTGAAAACCGCTTTCATACATTTTTATGTTGAGCTTATGCAAATAACTAATAAAAAAAAAGGTATAGGAAGGCAAAAAAAAACGCCAATGGGTTTTACCTAATAAAACTGATACTAGAAATCAACGTTTTTTACATCATTATTATGTGAATACGTACTATTATAAGCCCGTTAATGTCCACCGGGCTATATACCTAAGCGAGATACTACTCCATATTATACGAGTGCTACTTACCTTTACGAATCGAAATAAATACGTTTTCTTTCTGTCTTTCTTTATATAAAAACATTATAATATACCATAATAACATAACATCACGCCTGTAATCCGCGAAATGGTGAGGCAGAAGTGTACCTATAGTATCTGTATAACCCACATTTCACCAGTGTAATAGGGGGCGGCCTATTGTTGTCAGTCAGGCACAAATCCAGACTCCGGGCTACTACTGAGAAATACCTGACGGAAAAACCCAATAACCAATTTGCCCGACGTGAGAATCGAACTCAGGACCTCAAGCTCAGTTGTACCGCTTGTGACCACTAAACCAACGAGGCGAAACCTTATAATAAGCACTAGCGACCCGCACCGGCTTCGCACGGGTGCAATGGAGAAACACTGATCAATTTTAGAGCCATTATTTCTCGTAAAAAGTATAGGATAAAAAGTGTTTATTGTGGGTTATCCCTAAGAGATAGACATATACCATCCCGGACTTTTTTGTAGACCTTTTTAAGGTGTACAATACTGTAGTACATTATTTTGATCTATCTCGACGGGTTCAGCCACCGTTTACAATGTAAGCACAAAAAAATGTGTTTATTTACGACATCACATTAGAAACCTCTAAAATTATCAGTGTTTCTCTACTATATTATGCATGTATTATACATACAAACCTTCCTCTTGAACCACTCTATCTTTTAAAAAAAACCGCATCAAAATCCGTTGCGTAGTTTTAAAGATCTATGCATATATAGGGACAGACAGACAGGGAAGCGACTTTGTTTTATACTATGTAGTGATAATATCTAACCACCATGCTTGGCAAACGGATTGGTGTTTGTTGTTTTTTACCGTTGACATAAAGGTAACCAAATTCCATTAACAATCGTTTACCTATGCATTTAAAATAAGACATGTCAACACCGAAACACCGGGACACCGAACACAACCAAATTGCTGCTGGTTTTTCCATTTACAATTAACTATGTCATCCAGGAACATTCAATGCGATTAGGAGGGGCACGTTTATGCTGTATTACCTGTAAAGTCCTCCAGACCGTATTTCGGCCACGGCGGCCAATCTCAACGGAGACTAACCTTCGGCGCGGGAGATATTATAGTACACAAGTGTGCGCGCAGACACAGGTGAACTCCCTCTTCCCTCACTCTCATAGTCCGATGCAGCGCATTACCTGTAACAAGTATATAACATTCTGTGGTGCTTATTGAAACATTGTCTTATTATCTTCTTATGAGAGTGGGTCAAGTTTTTAGGAAAACGAAATTTAATTGTATGTTCTCCTAGTTTTAATATTTCCAGAATTACTATCACATTTTACTTGTTCCAGACGAAGAAATTCTATACGGCACGGACCGAGTTAAAACGCATGACCGAGTTATGTCAGAAGCAGCACAACCAGCTGAAGGAATATCACAGAACTATTCGGAGTTTAGAAGCTCAGTTGGCGAACCAATCCAGTAACAGAAAACTTACTCTAGCTCTATTGTTGACTAGCCTTTGCGCGCTTTTTCACTCGCATAAAACAGCATAACCAGCGTATAATGTTCCCATTGTAAGGACACAGACCGCCTCTCGGTGAGAGAGAGTGGGCCGTAATCCATCACGCAGGCCCAGTGCGGGTTGGTAGATGTCACATGTCTTTGAATTTTTCATGTGACGTGTCCGGAGGTTTCCTTACGATGTTTTCCTTCACCGTTTTGGCAGCAGAAGTGGTGAATAATTTACACAGAACGCTTGTCGGAGTTCGAACCTACGACCTACAACTCGTAAGTAGCGGCCGTTACCACTGGGCCACCACTGCTCCGTTTTGCTTGCAATGTAGGGAGATTACATCTATAAAAACTACCCTATGTCGGTTGAAATAGGTTAAGTAGTTGAGGCGCCAAGTAACAAACGGATAGACACTTTTTATAATTTATGTATGCATGGTATGGAACTGGTCCTTGGCAGCTTTAAACAGAGAGAAGTGGAAAAAGAGTAGGGAGGCCTTTGCCCTCCAGGCTTTTAATAATAATATGGTATGGATTCGAACACATATCCTTTACTTTAGGCCACTGATGTCCAAAGTGGTCCAGGTGGACCCCCAGGGGTCCACGGGAGACTCGACGGGGTCTACGTTAGATCTAATCTTGACATTTTTTGTCGAGTTTTGGGAATATGATAGAAATGTAGCTGCGGGGGTCCACCGGAAGCAGCAAATTTTTTAAAGTGGTCTATGAGAAAAAAAGTTTGGGAACCTTTGCTCTAGGCTATGATATCCTTCTAAGATCAACAAATTTGATAAAACATGGACAATTTATTGCAGTACGATGTTGCAATACTTAATATAATATATTATAAGGAATATAGAATTTCTTCACAGACTTATCTCATAGCTACTTGGGCTTGAAGATTATACATTCTAAAAAGCTTAGATTAATCACCTGAAGTGGTGACGATGGCGTTAAAAATGGGTATAAAAGTCGTAATAAAGTTTTAACAATTACGCAGCGTTAAATTCAAAAACATTTGTCATCTAAACAGCCTTGTGTAAAATTACCAAACAACAGAAATAAACAAAATTGAATAATCAATTTTTCATCGTACAAAAATTTAACACCGCAACGTATTATTTGATACCCTTTTAAGAGGTTATATGGGATGTTCTCATATCTAAGCAAGGTATACATTTTCAGAGCATGTATCGCCGTTCAACATACCCATATCACCCGGCAGCAACATATCACCGAGCTTCGTGCAGACCACCCCTACTTATAAGCGTAATGCTAAAAGTACGCCGTTTTCGGTAAGCCACTAATTTTTTTAAGGGTTTATAAGGGTTCCTTAAAAATAAGAGACGGGCCCGTGGCTAAATAATAACAGCCGCACAGGTCGAATCGGTCAGGTAAAGCTACGCTTGCCGTGGTTGGCCTGTGGATGGGTGGCGATCTTTACATACCGGGACTCCTTTGGTCCCAGTTGTCATTCGTGGATCTTTGACAGTCGTTACGGGTAGTCAGAAGCCCGAAAGTCTGACTACCAGTCTTACCAAGGGGTATCGTATTAACCAGTAACTGGGTTGTGGAGGTCAGATAGGCAGTCGTTCCGTGTAAAATACTGGTATTCAGCTGCATCCGGTTAGACTGGAAGCCGACCCCAACGTAGTTGGGAAATGACTAGGCAGATTATGCATAAAAATAAGAGACGTTTAATCGTTAAAAGTGTATGGTTAAACGTCTCTAAACCTTATTTAACTTTAAGCAACGTTTATAAACGAGTGGTTAAGTATTAAGTGTGACTTGAAGCGGTGAAGTTTTTTTTATGGAAACAGGCAAGATGGATAGATTGGAACCGTATAAAATGTACATGTAACACATATTTTTCCAATAATATTCCTTTATTGAAAACTAGCTGCGCCCCGCGGTTTCACCCGCATAAGTATCGATCCCGTGGGAATATCGGGATAAAAAGTTCAAGGATAAAAATCCTATGTGTTAATCCCGGTTATAAACTATCTGTGTACCAAATTTCATCCAAATCCGTTCAGCCGTTTGAGCGTGAAGAAGTAACGAACATACAAACACACACGCACACACTCACAAGCTTTCGCCATTCGTATTCGTATAATATTACTGTGATTGGTAGATAAATGTTTTTGTTTCTATCGATGTGAATTCGAGTTGTCACTTTTGGGTCATAATATTAATAGAATAGAATACTTACTCTTTTTCTTTATCTTTATTTCTGTTTTCAATATGAGTCATTACAAAAACACCAGGAGCGTTTGGAATAAATTTCACCACACATTGGTACAATCTTACAAATTACTATCTAAATTGGATCGTGGGGAAGACCTGGATGGAATTGGCATAAGGAAAGGAAATAATCATTTAAGCGAAGATTTATGTCTAGATTGACAGGAAGTATTCGGGTGTACCTACCTGCTACAGAGCTTAGATTGTAACGTAACCATGTATTATCTAAAAACCATGTAAGGCAACAATTACCATATTCGAGGTAATCTACACAGGGTCCCATTAAAATAGATGGACAAATTTTAACACTGCGTTTAGTACGTCTAACCAAAGATACGAGTATCCAAGCCAAAAATAAGTTATTTTGACATAAAATAATAAATTGCCGGCACATTAGTGTATTTTCGTTAGCTGATTATTTTTCTTGAAAGTATCTAATGCGTTTTTTAAATATATTTTTACCACTGTCCTTATTTTGGTGTTCTGAATGATTTCTAAAAGTTTGTCCATATATTTTAATGGGAATTTATATATCCTACTTACTAATAACAAACCTGAAGAGTTTGTTTGTTTGAAGGCGCTAATCTTTGGAACTAACATCACCCAGGCCTTCAAACACCGAGTAAAAATAAAAAAAGTCAGAAAGAACGCTCGTACCGGTGCGATGCGACGGGGTGCGTCGGGGGGACAAGAAATTTCACGCAGACGAAGTCGCGACGTGTGACATGCTTTAGCAAATAGGTATTATAGAGCTATCTATAATATTTGCTAAAGCATCGTCACACGTACGCACTTAATTTCAGATAGTTACAATTTGTTTTATTTAGTTCAGTAGTTCATAGAAATCGTAGGTATTTCCCGGATCTTATCGTACATATAATATTAGAAGATAAATAAGGAAAACGTATTAGTACCTACTAAGATGATGTTCTTGTTTTGCAAATGCCTTTCGGTTTCGATTCTTAATTAAAATTCCTTGCTCTTGAATGAATCAAGAAACAAAAGGAATTTACCTGGAAGAAACTGTGAGGTTTGAAATTGGACAACGCTGGTCATTAATTCATTTTTAGGTAAAAAGAATTAAGAACCTTTTTCGTATACAACGTGTAACATTAAATGCGCAAAACCTGAAAATAGTTTGATCAGAATAACGAGCAGAGTAATTGATTGAACTATTTTTTAACATAGGTCAGATTTTTCAAAAAATCGTCATTAATAACGTTGTCGTATCTATTTATTAATAGGTCAAGCAAGCCAATGTCAGCGCGGTGCAGCGGCCCGGTGACGACTCCTCCCTCGATAAAGCGTCGTCGCAGAAGCAAGAAACGATCAGAATGGCCAGTAAATCTAAAACAGCACATAAAACCTTTACAATTTTTTTAATGACTTATTTTCTCTGAAATATGTCAATGGAATTCAAAATCAGTTGGGGTGTGTGAAGTTTTACGCGTTTAACGTTACACGTTGTATATTTTTGTGTATATTTCATCAATCAAACTGCCTTGCCTTTTCCCAATTATGTTTCTTGTTTAATCGGATGCAACTCGGCGATTTTTTTCACACATTCCATTGTCAACGCAATGCCTAGCACCAAGGATTGAAAATTCAACAGTGTGCCTTTTGACGCACTGGGTTGCGCTCTGTTGGATTCTAAATGCTCGGCTCATCATCGAGAGTTGAAAATCCAGTGCGCGATAAGATTCGCCGCGATATTTTTCCGTGCGACGTGTGCTTATACCCTTTAGTAAGACTGGTTGGTTGTCAGACCTTTGGGATTTTGACTACCCGTAAAGACTGTCAAAGATCTAAGAATATATATTTCATCTAGGTATTTTTTATTTGGCCCATGTAACACCCACTCTCATGAAGATCGGAGATGCTACACTCGAAGTCGTGGACGAGTATGTTTACCTAGGACAAACTGTCCAGTTAGGTAGGTCCAACTTCGAGAAAGAGGTCAATCGTCGAATCCGACTCAGCTGAACAGCGTTCGAGAAGCTACGCAATATCTTCTCGTCCCACATACCAAGACGAAATTCTTTGACCAGTGCGTGTTGTCCGTGATGACTATGGCACTGAAACGTGGTCGATCACAATGGGCCTTATTAGAAGGCCAAAAGTCACCCAAAGAGCAATGGAGAGGGCTATGCTTGATGTTTTCCCGCGTGATCGAATCAGAAATGAACAGATCCGTAGGAGAACCAAGGTAACCGACATTGCCCGAATAATTGTCAAACTTAAGTGGCAGTGGGCAGGGCACATTTCTCGCAGAACAGATGTTCGATGGAGCCGAAAGGTTCTGGAGTGGCGACCGCGCACCGGAAGACGTAGCGTTGGAAGGCCTCCAACATGGTGGGCCGACGACTTGTGAAAGCCGCAGGAACCCGTTGGATGCGAGAAGCACAAAACCGGTCGAAGTGCAGGCGCTTGGGGGAGGCCTATGTCCAGCAGTGGACGTCTTTCGGCTGAAATGATGATGATATTTTATTTAATAGCATTGCTATCCACGAAACTTTGTATAATGTTATCATTGCCTGAAGAAATTTCTCTGAGGTTATCATGAAACCAAAATACATAGTTCTTTTAGATTTGCGTTGCTGTGTATACAACGTGTAACGTTAAATGCGCAAAACCTCAGACACCCCAAATGATTTTTAATTCAATTGACCTATTTCAGAGAGAATATAAGTCATTAAAAAAATTGTAAAGGTTTATGTGCTGTTTTAGTTTTACTGGCCATTCTGATCGTTTCTTGCGTCTGCGGCGACGCTTTACCGAGAGAGAAGTCGTCACTAGGCCGCTGCGCCGCGCTGACATTGGCTTGCTTGACCTATTAATAAATAGACACGGCAACGTTTTTAAAGAAGATTTTTTGAAAAATGTGACATATATTATTAAGTGGTTCAATTTATTCTGCTCGTTATTCTGATCAAATTATTTTCAGGTTTTGCGCATTTAACGTTACACGTTGTATAACTAGCACTTTGTCCACGTAAAATTTTTTGTTCCCCCTTGCCACCGTCTCGCATGGCTTCGCATGCCCGCGATATGACTTTTGTTATCGCTTAGCGTTCATTCATTTTTTTCTTTTTGCTCGAACTCAAATCAAATGCAAAGTTTACATTTTCGCTGTACGGGGGGTACAGCGAAAATGTAAGCTTTGCATTTGACACCCCGTACCCGAATAAACAAACACACTACTTAGCGAACATAATGTGTTATGAAGAAATAATCAATATTATCATAATATTTAGGTACTATTTTCATCACAGTATAATTAACTCAAATAAGTTAATAAGTACTTATATAGTTACTTATATAGACCAAAGGAGTACCCTGTCCCAAGATGAACAGTTTGATCTCAAAGTGCCAGGGTAGTCCCGTGGTCCCATATACTAAAACTACAATAAAGATAACATTTTGACCTCAGGTTCAGCAGTATCAGTCGAACCTTGTCACTCCGACGCGGATAAGCAAGCAGAGGTCTGCGAACATGAGTGCTCATAGTCAGGTGATTATCATATATTTCGATATGTTTCTTTAGGCTTGAAAGAAGTATGTATACTTACATATGTAATAAGTATAGCTACAATGAATACTAAAAAGGAGAAATTATAAAATTATGTTTATTTATTTATCTTTTAAAATATTTTCTTGTGGGTAAATGTAAAATTTTCGATCAATAATTTAAAACACACATGGCGCCGTCATTTCCTAGCTGACTGTTCCCTGAGAAGAAATGCCGAAACGAACAAAGGTCATGGTCTCTTTTAAAGTCCAAACATTTGATAACTTTTCTAGCTGACGCGATAGCAGGGCAAGAAGTGATTATTTTCCTAAGTATTTATGTTACTTAATCGTGAACAGATAAACAAAACAGATCTCTGAAAGAAAATTTCTAGTTAATTGGAAACAGTAGCTTTGCAATATCTGTCATTGATAATTGACGTTTCCAATACTATTTGCATTTTCTGTTCCCCAGTTAAAACGTCCCTATATCAGTGAGTTTACAGCCATCATTCGTGCAGAGCATCTGAATATTGTTGTTACGTTCCCATACTTAGTTCTTCTCTCCTTTTGTCTACGAAGCCCTGGAGCTTGTAGAGGTAGATGTTTGCAGCTCTTGTATTCAGCCGCGTCAGCGATCAAAAGCGCTTTACGTGAACCTGTATGAAACTACAAAGAGCCTTTCCCATTACTTACACTGTTATTGCTAAGACGATATTTCTTGCTAAACGAATTACGTTTTCCTAAAAACTTATATTTTCTTTTTCAGCGTTCGAATACGTCCAACAAGATTTCATCGACTGTCTTCACTCCACCTACTCCTGAGTCCGCTGGGTACTCCAACTTTTTAAAGAGTCTCTAATGGTATTCTGAACGCATCCAAAACATCGCTCGCGTGTGCCAGTGCGAATTTCCATAAAAAAAAATACACATTTATTTCTTATAGCTACTGGCGGCATTGGAAAACCGAATTATTCAGTCTGTTTTCTTTACGCCCGTGTTACATTGCGTGACAGCGCGTTGTATATGACACGAATATCATATTATTTTACGTCAAGGCTCGAGATACGGGGATGAAATTGTTTGGAAAAAAACATGTGGTTTATGTTAAAGACCCTGTCTCATATTGTACATTATTTTGCTTTGATAATGTCTCTCATCTAAGCCTGTTTCGGGTTTTTGTTTAGTTATCCAATATTGTGTGAGCCCTTGTTCAGACTGGAGATTTAGTTTTTCAGACTGTATTTTTAGAATTTTATGTTACGATCCTATAAATGCCCTAAGGTATATGAGACGTAACCGTCGTCATTGCTTAGTATCTACTGTTGTTTGAAGAGTGCTCAAACACTTAAATGTATTTTTATGTTAATGTAAATGATGTGCTCGAACCCTTAATTACATTACATTTACCTCAAATTGAATTCCGATCGTCACGCTGATGGAGTGAAATTGTGCGTTCCAAATTTCAAATTATGCAGCGTTTAAATGACGATCCAGGGGACATAATTTTTATTTATTTTTATCACTGTTGGTTTATTATTTTAGCTGCATTTTCAATGAGTGAATGATTATATTCTACTTAGAAAAACCAACGTTTACCTAATTGATATTATGACTACGATTAAAATAAAACCTTCACGGTTACTTAACCAAATCAACTTTTTATAAACACACAATTGTCTCTCCCAAATGATCATAACAAATCAATTTGACTGTTTTAATTACTATTTCGTAAAAAAACTTATCGGGTGATTTGTTTTCTAGGTCTTTCAGTAGCAGTAGTGAATCGGGCTATATGTCAAACAGTCCGTTGCGATCGCCCGGTGTTTATTGCAATGGCTACGGAAAATGTTCATTCAATAAAAGAACGAAGATTATGAGGTTCGATTAGAGTTTAAATGTTTTATATTAGATGTTCCTTTATACAGTCCGTTCAGTTATTTTACCTCTGACTTTACCTGTCAACATTACAGTGACCTTTATTACCGTTGTAATAAGGTTGCTGTTGGGTTACTGCCCTTGACAAGTTTGTCAAATTCACAGAGATCTGGTAGCTATTATGATACTGCTGTCAGAGTTAAAAAACTGTGAAAGGACTGTAGTACATACATACTACTTCAATGGCGTTCAGTGTCTTTAAAACCATAGACTGCATGCTTATGCATTTCAACATAATATCTTTTTTTTTAATTTAGCCTCATTTATGTCATTCAAAAAGTTTTCAGAAATGGAACAATTGTTTGATATTATTGAATACCAACACCATTTCTGTTGTAATATTGTTTTTTTTTTTGTAATTTTATCACCAAGCTGTTGAATTTACAATTTCTGTATTCTGGATTCCCAATATTATCCTAAATATGATGACTATGTAGACAGTAAATGGAGCAAAAGCATGCTACAAATGGAAATGAGTACTTAGTGTAAGTATTACAACGGAACGGGTTCTGCATTCTCTTAGCGTTTAGCATTTTAATTTTATATCTATGCATATTATTTTAAATAAAATTTGCATGTTTCTGTTTTGTTAATTTAACGAATAAAATATTTTTGTGTTTCATTAGGATTTTCATTAAATTTTATTTTTAGCATTTTCAACTAGGTATGTACTCTGAGCTTTCTCTCTGAGTCTTATTAAGAATGACTTTGTCTGTAGGTAACTTCTTTGTTATTAATAATTAAATGAATATGGAAACCAACTGGCTATTAAAAGATTAAGCACTGATATTATCCTCCGGCAAAGTAGGCTGTACCTCACTTATAACAAGCGAAACACTGGGAGTTAATCCTACAGCGCATAGTGTTCCACATATTATGGGACATAAAGAAAAATGTCTTATATTTTAAAAATCAATCCAAGTAGCGTGATCTAGTGTTGACAAGATTAACTATTATGTATTTGAGTTTCGAATTTAGTACCATATATTTTGGATAGATCTGAATAAACATTTATTTATATTTTCTTCAAATCGGTAGGTACATACATACATTGAATACGATTAACGAGCGGCGTATAATAATCGCAAAAAAATGATAAAATTTTCAGGGTCGAAATAATTAGTAGAGGTAAGTTCATGTTCATATTTGTCATTTTACGTGTAATCTTGTAATTTCATTGATACTACGTAACACAGATTAACATTATAAATTATAATGCATGATGTGCCATGCACAAAAACATACGTTTCTATTGAGTTATGATTTTTCTAAATATTTTTCGAGAAATGGCATCATATTTGCAGGCTAATGTATTTTTTTTAAGCCGATAAGAAAAATCATGCACTGTTTTTACTGTTTTCACTGGGTTAATTAACAATTATTATGGTTTCGTTTAGTTTCCACTTGCCGTTAAGTTAGCTAATAGGTCGGGGACCGAAGCTATAAAGAACCTGCTAATCTAAGGTTTTGAAAACTAATAGGATAGGTAGCGTATCCTCTAGTTCATAAATGTTGGTTTTTTCAGTAAATTGAAAAGGGTCTAATAAAGTCGGGTCATAAACAAACAGCCTACAGGTACCTAGTAGGTGCTTCTTGAACTAGACTGTCATACAATAGGCTATTTGGCGTTACGGCACACCGTTCTACGCAGAACACTGGGTTCTAAATTGTCTTTGAGCCCCTTGTAAAGATAATAAAAACTTATAAAAAGAAACGCAAAAATAACGGTAAAATACTCCTTTCTTTCCTTATCTTTACACCTTCAAGTGCCTAAGGGTTTTTGGGATAATCAAAGGGCCTATAAACAGAAATATATTTGAACATTAAACAAGCGATCTACGGGTAGAACAAAAGAAATCAAAGTGGGTACCCCTATTGGGGACTTCTCAAGACTTAAGGGGGAAGCTATTCGAATTTTGTTACGTTTTTAGCATTCTGCAAGTCAGTGTCAGCTTGAATGTTGATTAAAATATGATTCGAGGTCGTAATAGGTAAATACTTACATAATTGTTATCATTAAAATCGTCAACACAACCCTCTAAGTTCATGTAATCCTATTGATGAATTCGTCGGAATTCATTTCTCAATTCATTCTAAGGCCCTTTTGGCAGTATAGTATTTGATTTCTTTTTTATAGTTTTAATGTGTAATTTATTTTGCTGTAATGCCAATAAACGCATTTTTTTTCTTTCTTTCTTTCATCAATGGTATTATATGAACTTCGAGGATTTACTTCTTATAATCATTAAAACCACTTCTCCCTTAACATATAGATAATAATAGATTTCTCATTTATTCTGGTAACATTTTCATATATTTTAATTTTCATATCAATTCAAGATGCTTGATAGCAACTGAAATTTATCTCATGTTAGAAAATGTTCATCAAGTCAAATTCTGAATAACTAAATTAGATCCAGTCTAAAACTTGCGTTGTGTTTAGACTTCTCAAGTTTCCAGGCATCCAAATATTATCCTTCTACAGTTTACATTCCTATCTCATTATTCACAAAAGCCTGAAGTTTCATGTCTGAAGCCCGGACACCTCTTTCATTCATAAAAAAGCCTAAATTGAGAAAGCAAAGAATCTTTTATATACAGGGTCCCATTAAAATAGATGGACAAATTTTAACACAGCGCTCAGTAGATCTAACCAAAGATATCCAAGCAAAAAAAAATACTGATTAAAGTGTTTTTATTTTGACCCTAAAATAATAAATTGCCGGCACATTAGTGTATTTTCGTTAGCTAATTATTTTTCTTGTAAGTATCTAATGCGTTTTTCTTATACAACGTGTAACGTTAAATGCGCAAAACCTGAAAATAGTTTGATCAGAATAACGAGCAGAATTAATTGAACCACTTTTTAATATAGGTCACATTTTTCAAAAATCTTCATTAAATACGTTGCCGTGTCTATTTATTAATAGGTCAAGCAAGGCAATCTCAGCGGGGCGCAGCGGCCCGGTGACGACTGCTCCCTCGGTAAAGCGTCAGTTGGGGTGTCTGAGGTTTTGCACATTTAACGTTACACGTTGTATATTGTTTTACCATTGTTCTTACTTTGGTGGTCCGAATGATTACTAAAATTTTGTCCATCTATTTTAATGGGACTTTACCTATATAAATAAAAGCTCGGCAGGCGGAACTCGTACATGGTGAGAGCGAGTCGTATGTACAACGCAACCTGCCAGGAAGCTGATATCGACATTTTCAATACTAGTGTTGCTAAATTGAAGAAAATGTTATCTAATTGCTTCTTCGAGCGTAAGCAGTAATTCTACTGTTCTGTCTTCAATATTTATAGTCTATTATTAATTTTCTGTTTCATATGATAATATACTATATTTGATTATATGTTACACTGTATTATATATGACCATATTTTATATTGTGGTATATATGATTATATATACGTACATACCTACTACACGTGGAAACTTGTAATTGGCCTTATTTTTGTATAATTTTATTACTTACTGTATCTGTTTAGCTGTAAGTTTTCCTAATAAAAAATAAATAAATAAAAACACACGCGGGTTAGTTACGCCAATTTATAACTCAAGAACGGCTGGACCGATTTATATGATCTTTGATTTGTTGGGTTTGTCTCCGCTCCAAATAGCAGAATATCTGTTAATAGATATTCTAGACATTGGGAAAATTCACGAAAAAAAGATAAGTAGTTAATTTTCTCATACATTTTGTATGGAATGGCTTTTGTGATGATAATATCTCGAGAACGGATTGACTGATTTCGATAGCGGTACGAAGTTTGCCGGTTCAGTTAGTATTAGATAAAAAAAAAAGTAAATATCTACACAATTTTTTTTATATTCGAAGGTATGTTTTTTTTTTTAACCCGACTTCATGTACTGAAATAGGCCTCTCTTTTCTTGTGCCAATCCCCTCGCTCCTGTGCTAGGCATATCCTTCTGCCCGCGATGTGTTTAACAATTAGAAGATACAATACTAAGGCAATGTATAAATAAGCTGCCATAGGTTTACCTACTATTGTACATCAGCTTTTTATGTGTAGGTATAACATAACCATCGATATCATCAGGAGTTTTAAGTAAAACACCAATTACCAAGCTTCAAAAATTCTCTTTATTATCGCCGTTTATCAAAAGGAACATTTTTTAACGGTGAATGGGCAAGATGCCCTTATTCTGCTGATAGCCACCGGTGGCCTCTTGGTGTCCGTGCACCGAATGAGCTCCGAGGTTGTTGAACTTCTCCAAAACTTCGGCACCACCCTTGTAGCCCTTTTGGAGGTACTCGCCCTGGGAACAGAGAAGAATGGTTAGTACGGTATGGTTTGAGGATCAACAGAAGATGAAAGAGTACAGAGTGTAGTTGTGTTGTCGTTTCATGACAAAGTAGATTATTGATCAAGAAGTCATGAAATGATAATAGACAATCATGTAGATTTGGACTAGACTCTGTTTCAAAAGCTTGACATGTGCAGATTAACACTGTAAGTAAATGCTATTTATTTCTGGAAATTGTTTCTAACAAACCCAAATACTTACAGAACTAAATGGTTCAAAAGTAAATGGTTCAGTCAATTGTGTGATTAAAAATGCCTTTCACAGAAACAAAGAACGATAGAACGAAGTCATTATTAAAGCTATTATCAAAAACGAAAGTCTGGACCACTTTACTTTTTCAGAACGAACCATTTTGCTAATCCGAAAAGTGAGGTTATAGTACAATTTAATTTCCATCATTTTACACCAAAGCCCTAAAAAGTAGCTCAAACAACTGGTTGTTTTATTCAATGGCTTTTATAGCGGACCTAGCCACAGACATTTCTGTTTAACGAGCTTAGTGACAACTGTTTTCAATTTAAACAATGTATTTTAAACTAAAGTAACGTTTTATGTGCCGTAAAAGTTGGCATTTGTTCTATAATAAATAAGTTGTTTGTTTTAATTTCATGCTCTGCTTTTATGAACATTGTTTGAGTGATACTTAACGTTTCTCGAGCTTGGAATTTGTTAAGTAGTTTTGGCGACAAAACAGACGTAGCTCTGGTGTTCTATATTATATTCACAAGATTTCAAGAACCAGGGGCTGATAATGTTTTAAATACTCAAACATTTATAGTCTCTGGAAAACCAAAGGTTTTGAACGTTTTTAGTTACGGGAATTGGCATTCAGTTTCAAATACACTAACTAATTAATGATTTACCCGATAAGACCTAAATGGTTAGGTAAAAGGTTCCCGTTGTGTGACCCTTTGTAAAATTTCTATATTTATGTCTGTAATTTATATGGTGTACGTAATAAAGAGTATTCTATTCTATTCTAAAACCTTATCGGCAAACCCTTATTGCTTGGATGCTTCTATTTATGTAGCCCGAGATATGTAGGTTACTAGGAATTTATTTTTAGTTACCATCTAGGATAATAAAGGCTCCATTAAACTGATATAAAATACTTACTCAAAAATTACAAACATCTTTCGTTTGTTTCTACTACGAGTATTATAGCAACCTAAAAGTCAAGAATATAATCTCGGGATTATGTAGTATGATGGGATAGAATTATATAGTATTATTAAATATGGTTATAAAGAAAAGTCGGAAACGCTTAAGACTACAGGGAAATATTGTCATGTTAGTTGCACTGTTAGTTAACACAAATTTTAAAAACCAATCCTATAACTTGTCTCAGAGCAAGATTTGAATGCATATAAAATGAAATCTAAGCCTTCAAAACTTAGATAAAGAGTATTCAAACTATCTCTTACCTTATTTGCCTTCGAGTCATCAATCTTCTGTTCTGAGACGTGATGTCCTTCCTTGCCCTGAGCGTTAGCATCCAGAATCTTCTCCTCATGAGCGCCCTTGAATCCTTGCTGTGCGTTCTCTCCGTGGGCAACAGCATTATGACCATTAATCTTGTGATCAGCTTCATCATGAGCCTCGTCGTAGAAACTCTCAGATTTCTCCTCCTCATTCTTACTACTAGAACTCTTGAACCCCTTGCTCACATGACCTTTCTTGTGACTCTTTGCCTTTTTCAGTTGTTCTTCATTGGCACCTAGAATTATATTGCAACATTTAGAAATAGCAATAAAAACCTCATCTAGGTAAATATTAATTGGTTTCTATTTACTGTACGTTGACTAAATATTAATTTATTATTCCGTTTTTTGTTGTGTTTTGCCGAATTGGGCGGTAAAAACTTGTTGAATGACAAGTGAGCGTGAAATTGTGATGAAATAATGAGTTATTTGAAAAAGTGCTTTATGCGTAAGGCATTGGTTTATTTGGGGAAAAGTTTATAATTAGTGCACGTACCGTGTTTGTCCAGTTTTTGATTGCCTTCATAGAATTTCTCGTCACCGGCAGCTTTTTTCTTGGCTTCTTCGTCTTTGTAGAAACTTGACTCGCCCTTTTCGGCTCTGGCGGCAGCAGCACCCTGCTGGTAGCCTTCTTGACCATGTTTAGCTTCTTCTTCAGCCTTCTTCTCGATTTTCTCTAAATTTTCTCCTGCTCCCTTTTTCTGAGCAGCATCATAAGCATTCTTGTCAACATATCCACCGCCAACTTGTTGTTGGATTAGCGGGTGGTACAACAAGCCATTTCCAAGACCGATTCCACCAACTCCCAATCCAGCAATGCCAGGGTGGATAAGACCAACTCCGTTACCGAAGCCGACGCCTCCAACGCCACCCACACCAACACCTCCGACGCCACCAACACCAACACCACCGACACCCAACTGGTTAACACCACCAACCCCTCCGAGACCAATTCCTAATCCTTGGCCAATGCCTCCTAATCCAATACCACCGTAGCCCAGACCTTGGCCTATGCCCTGGCCCAGGCCAAATCCACCAATACCACCTACTCCACCAACACCAGAAACAGTATTCAAAACAGTAGACGCGGCTCCTTCTATTTGTTCGGGGTAGTCCTCACTTTCTTCCACTTCATAACTGTTAGACAGAGGCAATCCAGATTTCGCGTCAGTACCGATAGCGTCCAACCGCTCTTTCACATAATCGTAAGGAGTCTTTTCATCAGCCAGCTCCACTTTGTTGAACTGGGCTGCAGACAACGCCACCAGAGCGAGGGTGAAAACTTGTGTCAACATCATTGCGATTGATGTGATCGTTACCGACGTTTCGAGACTGATGTCATTTCAGTATTGCACTGTTATTTATACTGAGGTTAAATTCGGTGGAACGGAATAGTTTTTGTATTAGCCGTGTGATAGTTTTCACAGGGCGTCTGGGGGCCCGTGTCCGGTCGTTTCCTTCCTGTGGTATTGTTTCGACTAGTCCTAATTAGAACGACACGGCTAAAATAAAACAATGTGGTGCGGTCGCAGACCTTGCTTTCCAGTTCATTGGTGGCGTCAGTGGGGCGTTGGTTTGCGCAACCACCGGACCGCTATGGGTAACGCGTTTTCTAGACAATTTCTTGTAAATTCTCCAGTATTATCTCATTTCAAGTAATCTTTGAGCACACATGCGTGACTCCATAACACCTTAATTGAATTACAGTCGATAAACCGGCGATCATTTTTAGTCTGTCAGTTGCAAAGTCTCGTCGGCTGATTAATCTGTTCGTAGCATAAAGTGAAAAGGTTAATTAAAAGCAAAAAATGGCAACATTTAATAAACAGGTGATTAATTTCCTCTCTGCATTATTAAACATAATGGCCTTGGTTCAGATCGGACGATTTCACGTCATTGTTTTCTTATGCTCAAAATATATGTCGAGGGCTCAACCAAAGGTTAGTTGAGTATTATATTGGGTGACTATTGAGTCGCCAAAGTTGGCCTAAATAAGTCACGGTAAAACCCGCAAGGTGTTGAAAATAATTCATCAATGTAATATTAGTTTTCTGTTGTTTTGTGTAACTTTGTCTACACCATCTAAATTGTTCTAGAAAACCACAGTTCCACAATACCCTCCAGTTTTCAGACCACTTTGAATCTTTTCTCAATTTCCGTATGAGGGATGGCTCTTTCATTATACCCCTGATGTCATTTGAATAATATAACATCAAACGATGTTATAATAGGAAGTAGCAGGAAAATGTCACTTGGCATAATTCAGCTTCTTGGTATATTACTACCGTTTTAAATAATCAGTGGTAACCGATCAACGTAAACCGTTACGTATTGAAATAAACATTACCTACTTGAATAAATCATGTAAAAGATCTGACAAAAAGTACAGTTTAAATACTTCTGCCACAATCGTCATCATCTTTCTCCTGCTCTTATCCTATTACCTATATAATGAGGTCGGCGCAACATGTCTTTATCTTCCCTACTTCATTTTGACTTCATTTTTCTTTGTTCATGCCACAATATCAAGATCAATTTCGTAAGTCAAGTGATGGCAACAAACAGCATTTCATTTTTATTTATACTGCGTGTATCGAAATGAAATGAAATTGTTTATTAATCTGTAAATAGGATATCGGAAAAATGAACATATTTTATTTGTAGCTAACTATTTACACTAGATACTACATTTATACTAACCTCCTCACTAAAAAACGTTGTATAGCGTCTGTATAGTTACACAACGCTTTGTCTTCTTCTTTCGAAAGTCAAATTACTGACGAATGAAAGAGAGAAATCGGTGTGTAACTATTCATCTGATATACATAATACGTTTATTAGTAAGGGGGTAGACATTTATTTATACTAGATACTGTTTCGTAAGTTGCATAAATTATGTTCACATGAATTCATGACTAAACTGAACTCGCTCTGATATAAACCATTATACAGCAACCTTATAACGAGAATAAAGATCACAATGATTTTGACAGACTTGTCAGTGGCAGTAACCCAACAACAACCTTATTAGAATGGCAATAAAGACCACTGTGATTTCGATAGTGATGTAAAATCAGAGGTAAACTAACTGTGAACGGACTTTACTTACCTACTTTTATTGAAGAGGTTTTCCGTATTTTATATTTAAAACAAAACAAAAGAAAAAAAAAACAGAAGTTTGTTTACCAAAAAAGTTCTTTCCTGCTATCTGTTATTTAACGCCTCACGACTGTAAAACTGAACATAAACAATATCCAATTGAGATAGGTAATCGTTACATACTATTTGTTATGAAAAAGATAAGTATTATTGTACACACTTGTATTATTTAAGAGTTTTCCTGTTATTTTCGTAAGTTTAATCTAAGAGGAAGTTCTAACCGAATTTTATTGTTACATCATGTGAATTTATTATTAAGACATTGGCGCCGATTCTGTTGTTCACAATCTAAACTAAATTTAAGTTCAGTGCATCTTTTTCTTTCTATTTCATTAAGAAAAGGATGGAAGACAAATATTAGTTTAGTCCTTTCAAATTAAGATAGGTACTCCATAGACAAGTTTAGACGTGATTAAAAAATTGGCTACTAAAAATACGTCAATTTACGTCAGGCGCTGACTAATTTGACAGGACTAAACTAATATTTATCTTCTGTCCTTTTCATAATGAAATAGAAAAAAAAGGATGCACTGAACTTAAATTTAGTTTAGTTTGTGAACAAGAGAATCTGTGCCAATATTTTATCTCCAAGCATAAAACATAATCAGCTCATAATCTTCCCACTGCGGGGCCAGAGGCCTCCTTTCTGTGAGACGGAGTGGTCTATAATCCACCACGAAGGCACAGTGCGGGTTGATGTGTCACATGTCTTCGAATTTTTGATACTAGGACACGATGTTTTCCTTCACCGTTTTGAGAGCAATCAATGGTCTTATCCCCCAATTATGTCAAAACTAAGATACGAGTACTTTGAAACGGTGATACCTAAACCTAGTTTGTTTTGCTTTACAATCGCTTGGTCCTAAATAGGTCTAATGGTGGATTGTAAGTAATGAGCGTTTGGTCAGTTTCTGTGTCCATAAATATACCTACTTAATTATAATGTTCTTATGTAATAAATATATCGAAAAATTTCGGCGTGACATATAAAGGTTAGATGTGAAGTGTTCACAAAAATATTGATTTTATCTAATGGTTGCAGCAATCGAATAACAGCCACACGGGTCTATCGACGGTTAAGCTACGCTTTCTTCGGTTGGTTCGTGGATGGGTGACCATTCATTACATATCGAGATCCCTCCGTGCCTCGGAAAGCACGTTAAGCCGATGGATCTTTGACAGTCACTACGCGTAGTCAGAAGACAAAGTCTGACAACCAGTCTTACCAAGGGGTATCGTGTTACCCAGTAACTGGATTTTGGAGGTCAGATAGGTTAGGTAGTTGCGCCATGTAAATTGAGCATCATTGCATCTGGTTAGACTGGAAGCCGAACCCAACATAGTCGGGAAAAGGCTAGGCAGATTGGTTTTAGTTGCAGCATCCGAAGCATGGATAAACGAGTTAAGTCTATGCCATGTTAACGAGAACACTGATCTTATTTAATAATTCCATATAACCAATTATTATTACTTGATAAATTACAATAACAAAAGTAGTGCTAGTCGCCATTTTGTATTCCATGGACAGATCTAGGTACAGGCAGAATTGATGAATATGTAAATTGAAATCAGCAAAATGTCGCTGAATAATGTAGGAATGTAAATCAAAACAACGTCGATCTGTAAATTATACAAAAACAAAATATGGACTGGATGTAATAAATAAATTCATTATTTACACCTACACAAAATGGTGCTTATGACCGGATAGGCATGAAAACCTAAATAATTTTGTAATTTTAGCATGGCTACTGGTAAAATATGGTTGAACCTATTGTGATCATCTTTCTCATTCTAAATCATAAATATTATTTTTTGCCATGCGTGCTCGCACTTACCACTTGACTGGAATCCTTACATTCTTATAGTTGGAGTGTAAATGTGGTGTTGTTCCACAAAGGATGGGAATGAGACACTTATTGTCATGTCCTACGTGTCCTGTCAGCTGCACGTTAGGGCTCTTTCCCACGGCAAAATCCCGTTTTTTGCAGGTACGGTTTCTTGCAGGATCCCGTTTAGTAGTGTACGTGTTTAAATATACATATTCACACAAGCATCCTGTTTGCCGGATACTTCAAGCTGGATGCATGTACGTAACTATGTATTCAGACATGCATCCTGCTTGCAGTATCCGGCAAACAGGATGCATGTGTGAATACATACAGGGTGTTTGGCAGAACGTTGAACATACGAATGGTGGATAGGTGGGGTCATCTGCTACTTACTCAGCCCTAATTCATTTGGCCCTGGCCCCCTGGATATTCTTTAAAAATTTTCATTGCTTTCTTCTACTTTCACCACTTTCTTAACTTTAAAGTGTAATTTTTATTAAAAATGGGTAAAACAGGCATTTTTTTTAAATTTCTACATCGTAATACTTTAAAGTTAAAAAAAGTGGTGAAACTAGAAGAAAGCAAAAAAATTTTTTTTTTTAATTTAGAGTGCGCCAGGGCCAAATAAATTAGGGCTGAGTAAGTAGCAGATGACCCCACCTACCCACCATTTTCGTATGTTCAACGTTCTGCCAAACACCCTGTATATTTAAACACGTACACTACTAAACGGGATCCTGCAAAAACCCGCACCTGCAAAAAACGGGATCTTGCGGTGGAAAAGGGTCATTACAGGAACTGATGGACGCTAGTGATGGCGCCAAACACGTAGTCGAATTCTGGGCCGAGTACATTTAGATTGCCATCGAGACACTAAAAAGAAGAAGATTCTCATAGTGACTGTACTACTCTTTTAGCCTTCTGTGGGATCACACGTCTCACGAAATATTAGTGCCAAAACAAAATGTCTTTATGTTATCTTTAACATTTTTGCTTAAATGACTTTTTTAACATACATGGGATATTTATTTAGTAGACCATCACATAAACAAACTGAAACGTCATAATTATGTTTTTTTTTTTTTTTGTAAGTTATTTAGGTAAGGAGGAGCTTCACATATCGCAGAGTCCACACGGACATTCATATCCGGATACCTTTTGACTATACAAATATTTGCTTAGGGTCAAACCACCAAACCTTTCAGCTAAACGCTTACGCGTCAAATAGTTTGACCCGTCAAAGGTGACCTTAGTTGGCCCATCGTGAGAATGAACGATATCAATGTTCACCGGGAAAGTAACAGGCTTTAGGGAGATTTATTCCCCTACATATTTCAGTCTCGGATTCATCTGTATGTAAGTATGCTGACACATTTTTCTCTATTATTCAACCTCCTTGGTACCTAGATGGAAAAATATTATCTTTTTCCTTTAGCGTAGGCTCTACAATATGGTTTAGTGATTCAGTCCTTTACTTGATTTATTTCTGCCTTATATTTTTTTATGAAAATTTATAAGACATATTTTCTGTATTTTTCAGGACTTTTCTTACGCGGGTTGTGAATTTTGTATGGTTTGGGGATAGTAGTGGATTATTATAGGTACCGTCAAACAAGCCAACTTTGCCAATCAAGGTAACTTTGCCCTAAAAGCAATTTATAAGCAAATCCGCTAATATAAGAAACAATTTTAGTTTTATGGCAATATTTATTATTTGGGTGGAAAGTTGATTATATTTGTGGCAAAACTATCTAACGCATTCGTTCCAAAGTTCATTTAGTAACTTGTCAGAACTTGTCGAGTGCGGTGTATGTTTTTGCGGGCAAATTTCCTAAGGAAAGTGTTTGTGGATTTTACCTCATGGCGAAAACACAGGTAAGTGTATTTACTGTATGTTATAGAATATCAGTTGTTGAGTATTTTAAATATACTTTCATTATTCAGGACTTTATAAATCAAAACTTCTAATGATGGGCAAAGTTACCCTAAACTATTCAGACCCATCCATGCCAACATTGCCCGTTATCAAAAAGCACTCAGGGCTATCACTTTTAGTTATTTTGTAAGGTTAAGGTTGAATTAACGCAAAACCATTTCTTAAGTAACGGCTTTAAAATAAAGTACTTAATTTCTTATGTTATAAAATATATTAGTACCTAGTGCAGTTGATGTATATTTATACAGGGTGAAATTTTAATCACCATTTTCCTCTCAAAGGGTCATTGTACTCATCATTAACTCATCACAAAAAATCAGCTGTTCCCTACACTTTGACGAGTTATGCGAACATAAATGTAGGGAACAGCTGAGTTATTTTTCACGATTTCAGGTTTGGCTCCATAGTAAATGTTGTTCATAATGATGAGTGCAATGACCCCGTAAGAGGAAAACAGTGATTAAAATTTCACCCAGTATAATGTATAGAGGTGAAGTTTGTGATTGTATGTTTGTTTGTGTATAGGGATAGGATATAGGGTATATTTCATTAGAGTAGATGGCAGCTGTTATTATAAATCTGCAGATACACTTAGCTTTAATTTTATTGTTATTTTTAATTTCAGAAAAACAAAAACAAGTCTAGAATTAGACCAAGAAAGCCAAGACGTGAAATTGGGTCCCGAGCATATAAAAATTACTCCGACGCGCACATACATAGATTTTAATGATTTAGACGGCCAAAAGTATTTTTTTTTAAATCAATATAATGGTAAGGTATCTATACAATTGGTGAGTCAACAGTTCTATGTACAATATAACATCCCCTCCCCCCGCCTTTGAAGCGTGAGAGTCGACATTGATCAGTCGGAATTCGATAGTGAACAAGTGTGTACATGCCGTCTGGGCGCTCTCCTAAACTTATAACTTTCCAAAGTGCATTATTCATTTCAAGCTAATATTTTCGTTTTAACTGTGATGGATTGCGATAATACAGGTAAGAACAATTTGTTTTCGTTACAGAAAAATTTAATTAACATTCTCTGTCATTCATTTTTAACACGGCAAACATCACTCTGTCCAAAATTTATTTTTTTAGATATATTTAAATTCGAGTGCCTTTTTAATGTACTTATGAGTCCGTCCCTGTAATAATTTTCATTATACTATATAGTTCATATATGTAACTAACTAATTCCATAAGAAATAGCCGCGCAAAATCGCGCGTTTTTGAGCTAAGCCCTTTTGAAAAGCTCTTTGTCAAATATAGGAAATATTGAGTGTGCGATATGTTGTATTAAAATTGTTTTTTATTTGTTTCAGGTCTACCTACTACCTCGGGTACTAAAGTAGTGACTCGTCAATACATATTTGACCAACTACAGAGTCAAAATTTACCAACTTTAAATGAAAAACTTGACTATTATGAGAATTTTCTCCTTATGTGCTATGGGCACAACAAAGAGGCTAAAGAGGACTTAAAAAAAAGATTTTCTTATGTAAAATCACAAATTAAGCAACGATGGGCAAAGACAAATAAACACCAAGATGTTTTCCTGAAAATAAACCAATCATGGTTAGATTAGAGGGACAACTTTCGAATAAACTGCCAGTAAAAAAATACAGGGAAAGAAAAACTGAAGAAGACAAGGCATTAGAAGCCCAAAAGAAGTTGGAAATTCAGCAGAGGTTTCGAAATGAAACCGGTTTGCTCACTGAAATGCCAAAGGCCAACTTTGGCAACACCAATGATGGCAACACAAGCCGGAGGTTTTTTGAAAACCCCGAATTGGCTTCACACATCACAGGTATTAACTTTGAACTGATTTACAGATTCAAGGTTATTTTAGAAACTATTTCTAGTGGCCATAAAATTGATCCTGAAAAATATGATAAGTATGCGTACGACACAGCAAAATTGTACGTAGAACAGTATGGTTGGCACCCAATGACGCCTACTATGCACAAGATATTGGTACATGGAAGCCAAATCATAAAAAGTTCGCTGCTTCCAATTGGACAGCTATCGGAAGAAGCTGCAGAAGCCCGGAAGAAGCATTTCCTATCGTACCAGCTAAACTTTGCCAGAAAGTTTTCTAGGGAAGAATGTAACTTAGATGTATATTATAGGCTTTTGTTAAGTTCAGATCCCTTCATTAGTTGCTTGAGACAAATAAGAAAACCTTCACGTAACGCATTTCTACCTGAAACGGTTAAACTTTTACTACCTGCTGACCCAAACACAGAGTCAGTAGAGACAACTGGACCTAAAGATACCTATTTTTAATGTAATTTTATATTTAAAGAAAACTTGTTAAATTCTGTTTCCATTAATTTGTATTTTTTTGGGAATATAGCTCTGTTATATATTACTGTTCTTTATAACCTAACAAATATATGTATGTTTTTATAAATATATACCTTTTCTTTATTTTAATTGAACTTAGAACTAAAATAATCCCAAAAATAATTTTGGCCGCCTAAATCATTAAAATCTATGTATGTGCGACGTGATGTGAAAGCTTGCCTGCGAAGCAGTTGCATCTAAACAAATATCGTCAAGAGATGCTGAGCGACAGTTTGGTATCCCACGACGTACCATAGTTAATAAAATAAAAAAATTACATTCAAATTCTGTTGGTCATCCTACGACACTGACAAGTGAAGAAGAAAATAAAATTGTGGGAGTCTTGCAAGCTTCTAGTGATTTTGGATCCCCCCTAACTAAACTCGATGTAACGTTATTGGTGTATGAATATTTAAGAAAAAATTCTCGAGAATAAAAAGTGAAAATAACATTTATTTAATAATTTTACTGGAATGTGACAACCCTTAAAATCTTAAACCGTTTGTTGGGCCTTGTATGGAAAAGGGCACTAACCGCTAGGTAACATTGCCCACTGTTTTTATCACGAAAATATTTAAACTACAAACAATATTTTAAAACGTAGGTTAAGATTGCCTTAAATTGTAGTCGTGGTGCTTTCTACGTATTTATAAGAGCTTGATTTGCGTCAAAAATCGAAGTGGGCAATGTTGGCTAAAAGTCCGGATTATTTTGCCCACCATCAAAATCGAACAAATCATGGTTTAAATTTTATTTTTTTAAATATTTTACATAGCAAATGCGTGCATATGGTCATATAGTTGTAGTAAATGATAAAATATACTTAAGTCCTGTAGAAAAAACTTGTAATATATTCGATTTTCTTAAAAAAACGGGCAAAGTTGGCTTGTTTGACGGTAGGTATTGTATATACCCAGCTCGAAAGTTTTTAAAGATTTGAAGGATTTACGCGCAGGAGATGGCAAATGCGTCAAACAAATAATAATATTAGGTTGTCTCAAAAGTTCTTGCCATATTTTATTTTTCTCGAATTTACTCGTATTTAAACTAAAGTGAATTCAAGAAAGTTCTAGATCTTTCTAGTAAGGATGAGTAGGTATCTTTTATGGTGAGTGTATAAATAGGCGCGGACGCAACGCAATAATTAGTCTTTAGTGAAAATGGATCAGCGTCAACTGCGAGCTATTATGCTATATGACCATCGACTTAAAGTCTCTTCAACAGAAACGGCTAAAAAGATTAACACTGCATTTGGACCGGGTACTACTAGCGATCGGACTGTTCGTTTCTGGTACAAGCGTTGACACCGGTGATTTAACCCTTAACCCGTGAGAAGGCGCGCTATGAGCAATTTGCTCACACAAAAATCTAATTCAAAATTTTTTTGTCTTTTACATGCCACACCAATTCAAGCACTTAAGTACCTTCCTAAATATTCACCCCCTCTCCCCTGACGCAATTCTCGATCCGCTCAGTGGCGTTGCGACCGCGCAGCAAGGCGTTTGTGGAGGCCGTGTACCAACGTGCGGCAATTTGCTCATCACGCGCCCAGCAATTACTTTGCACCGAACATGTAAAATACATGTGTTCAGTGTGTTTCGAGAGGCACATTAGTGTAGATTTAATGGATGAATAACACTTTTTAGTTTTTGTTATGGAACAGTTTTTATTGTGATTTTTATGAAACGTGCCAAAAAAATTAATTAATACTAGGTTGTTTTGTTATTTGCGTTAGAAGTTGCTATTATGTTTAATAGTTTTGATTAAAATACTTGTTTTCTTACTTACTAAACCTTATGTTATTTATTTAAATACATTATAAGCCAATAAATATAGAAACACTAAAAATATAAAAAATTATGATAGTGTGAGCAATTTGCTCGCACGCGCCTACTCGTGTAAGAAAATTAGGCGCGCCTTCTCACGGGTTAAATGCATAATGTTGCCATATGGCAACAAACTACGTCATTTAATTTTTTTAAGAATGTGATAGCTGTGAGCTTCTGAACGCACCTCTTTTTGTCAAAACAATATATATACTCTATGAATATTAATAATTTTATGTCATTATAATATATTATTATATTCTTTTTAATTCTATAGATAAATACCTATACAATACCGTCAAACAAGCCAACTTTGCCAATCAAGGTATCTTTGCCCTAAAAGCAATTTTTAAGCAAATCCGCTAATACAAGGAACAATTTTAGTTTTATGGCAACATTTATTATTTGGGTGGAAAGTTGATTATATTTGTGGCAAAACTATCTAACGCATTCGTTCCAAAGTTCATTTAGTAACTTGTTAGAACTTGTCGAGTGCGGGGTATGTTTTTGCGGGCAAATTTCCTAAGGAAAATGTTTGTGGATTTTACCTCATGGCGAAAACACAGGTAAGTGTATTTACTGTATGTTATAGAATATCAGTTGTTGAGTATTTTAAATATATTTTCATTATTCAGGACTTTATAAATCAAAACTTTTAATGATGGGCAAAGTTACCCTAAACTATTCAGACCCTTCCATGCCAACATTGCCCGTTATCAAAAAGCACTCAGGGTTGTCACTTTTAGTTATTTTGTAACAGGTTGAATTAACGCAAAACCACAGAAACAAAACATCAAACACCTCAATTACATATTTCTTAACTAACGGCTTTAAAATAAAGTACTTAATTTCTTATGTTATAAAATATATTAGAACAGACGCCAGCACATCAAGCTACTACAATCTGTCAGATTTCTTTAATAGATTTTCAACTTTAGCGCTAACGCATAAGGTTCAAAGTTGATTGGGAAAATCTGACAGTTTCGGGTAACTTGATGTGCTGGCGTCTGTACCTAGTGCAATTGATGTATAATTTATACAGGGCGAAATTTTAATCAACATTTTCCTCTTAAGGGGTCATTGTACTCATCATTAACTCATCACAAAAAATCAGCTGTTCCCTACATTTTCACGAGTTATGCGAACATAAATGTAGGGAACAGCTGATTTATTTTTCACGATTTCAGTTTTGGCTCCATAGTAAATGTTGTACATAATGATGAGTGCAATGACCCCGTAAAAGGAAAACAGTGATTAAAATTTCACCCAAGTTTCAAGTGAAGAAGAAAATAAAATTGTGAGAGTCTTGCAAGCTTCTAGTGATTTTGGATCCCCCCTAACTAAACTCGATCTAAAGTTATTGGTGCATGAATATTTAAGAAAAATTCTCTAGAGTAAAAAAGTGAAAATAACATTTATTTAATCATTTTACTGGAATGTGACAACCCTTAAAATCTTAAACCGTTTGTTGGGCCTTGTATGGAAAAGGGCACTAACCGCTAGGTAACATTGCCCACTGTTTTTATCACGAAAATATTTAAACTACAAACAGTATTTTAAAACTTAGGTTAAGATTGCCTTAAATTGTAGTCGTGGTGCTTTCTACGTATTTATAAGAGCTTGATTTGCGTCAAAAATCGAAGTGGGCAATGTTGGCTAAAAGTCCGGATTATTTTGCCCACCATCAAAATCGAACAAATCTTGGTTTAAATTTTAATTTTTTAAATATTTTACATAGCAAATGCGTGCATATGGTCATATAGTTGTAGTAAATGAAAAAATATACTTAAGTCCAATAGAAAAAACTTGTAATATATTCGATTTTCTTAAAAAAACGGGCAAAGTTGGCTTGTTTGACGGTAGCATTTTTTTGGCAATTCGACGAAATAAATCATGCATTTAAGGGATAAGCTGCGAATATCAACCTCGCTCAGGTCGACCCACCAGCTTCGATGAAGATGCTTTGCGCCACGAACTTGAGCTACATCCAGACTATATACGCGCGATTTAGAGAAGGCGCTTGGACAATCCCACACGACTATAGATCGTTATCTCAAATCGATGGGATATCGCAAAGTGATGTCACGTTGGACACCTCATGCGTTAACGGACCATGACCGGGCCGTTCGTGTGGCCATTTGTCAAAGTTTGTTACTTCGTCCGCACAGACGAGACTTTCTCAAGGACATTATTACATGTGACGAGAGCTGGATACATTATGAAACTAACACGCGTCATCATGCCGATTGGATTCTTCGCGGGGAAAACCCACCAGCCCAGCCTAAACTTAATGAACACGGTCGTAAGATTATGTTGTCTGTTTTCTGGGATTGGCAAGGAATGATTTTCTGGAAACTCCTCGAATCTCATCAGACTATTAACGTCAATCTGTATACGCAGCAGCTTCGCAAACTAGCAGAGATGTTAAAAATTAAGCGGCCAAAACGACTTGGAGTCCAACTTTTACATGACAACTCACGACCTCATTGCGCCAAGTTAACACATAAACAGCTGGAGGAGCTAGGATGGCTGACTGTTCCACATCCACCGTATAGCCCGGATCTTGCGCCTTCAGACTTTCATTTATTTCGAGCTCTTAAATTTCATTTACTAGGACAAAAAAATTTGAAAATTCTGGAAGTATTAAAATTGAACTTGAAAATTTTTTCGAGTCCCAGCCTGCCTCATTTTGGGAGAAGGGTATTCAAATTTTGCCCAGTAGATGGCTGACTATTGTTGATAACGAGGGAGACTATATAATTGATTAAATGTATTTTGATTAATAAAAAAATATGAATAATAGGTAATTTGTCTTTTAACTGGCAATAATTTATGAGACAACCTAATAATAATAACGCTTATTGGACAAAATCAGAACTTAGCCTACTACGGTTTAACAATTTGTGATCAACAACTCATAACTGCCGTGCGATTCTGTAACCATTTCACCGTGAAAACTTGGGTGAAGTGAGTCGTCAATAGTGTCAATCCCTAGCATCAGCATGACTCACAGCTCACTCTAAGCTCACTTCACCTTAGTTATCACGGTGAGATTTTTCCAGAATCGACCGGCTGTACTAACCAACTTTGATATCCGACGAATATTTTTGTCTTTTTCCAACTTTGGTGATTACAATAACATATCGTTAACTGTCATTATATCTATGTGTGTCCATCACCAGCGGACGTTTCCTTGAAAATCTACAATATTAATAAGGAGGATTTATTTACCGTTCTAGATTTTAGTTCATAATTTTAGCTGTAGTTTCTGCAAGTAAACATGTACCAAGACATACATACGACCAATCTCTAGAATCTACATGATTGCTACTCACAAATGGAAGGAGGTCGGAATGAGGGATGCTTATTGGCCTCCCTAAGAAATTGGACGATTTCTTTTTCGGTCTACCTACGTAGGTATGTTTTGTGGTACTAGATATTTAATGGCCGCGTGTATCAATCTTACGTCTGTTATGGAATGATATAGGTTTTATAAGTGATTTTAACGAAGCAGCGAAATATGTATTATGAAATAAAAATGTTTTGGTTTATGGTACGAAAACATTATTTTCCAAACCTCTCCTCTATTAATGATAATATGCTGAAAAAAATTCTGTCTAACTCAGTATGCGTTCTATAGTTATTTTTGTTTTGTATCGTAGAATCAGAGATATTAAGGCTTTATGCAATTTTAGCCGCGAAAAACACTTAATATTATAAAGAGAAAAGATTTGATTTTTTGTATGTTTGTTTGTTACGCTTTCACACTAAAACGGCTGAACTGATTTAGACATAATTTGGCATATTGGTAGAACATGACTTGATTAGGACATAGGATACTTTTCATCCCTGTATTCCCACGGGATCTAGATTTATGCGGGTGAAACCAAGGGGCGCAGCCAGTGCCTTATGAAATTAAATAGCAAACTTGCAGTTTCATACAAAAATGTTAAGAAAAACAAACATTTTAGAATAATGCAATGTTTTCCAGAGTGGAATAACACACACTTCCGATGCTAAATACTAAAACTAAATAACGCAACATATCGTTTTCACAACAGTGTTTAATACCATTAATAAAGTAAAATAACAAGGTAAAACAAAACTTCGCGTGTTCTTGTTTGAGCGCCTGTTTAAAGTAATATGGCAACAACGTTTAAATTCAGGTATACGTGCCGTATTAAGGCAGGCGTTGATCAACTTTGTTGTTACTTGTTACGAACAATTAGGCGAGTTTGGTAAAGGATATTACGTTTTTGTATGTGTAAATATTTAAAGGCTTCGAAATTGAGTTAGGCAGGACATTGCGGAAGTCGTAGTGAATATAGTTGGAGCAAAGCCCTTACTGAATGCTTACCGAGAGACGGAGGATAAGAGTGTTGGTAGAGGACCAACAAAAGACATGGATGAGACACATGTAGACCAGGGAAGAATGGCACAAAAAATAAGCAATGCTTACAACAAGGCTGTCGACTTTTTTTTTTATTGCTAAATAACCTGCTGATGTTAGTTTTATAAAGGCAAGTAAAAACCTAAGTATTCAGTTTGTACTGAGTATCATTTTAAAGAATCATTAGGTACACATTATGTACATGACACGGTCCTTATGTATGTAAGTATGTGTTCAAGAACTAAAATTAACTTTGCCAATGTACTTGCCTAGTTATCTACTTATTAACATAAGCCTTTGAACCCGCCGGAAACAAGCTCGTATCAAAATACCAAACACGGTCGGTAAACCCTCTTATGTTATGCCCTACTGGGTCGTTTCTATACATAACGAATGTTGGCTCAGTGGCAATATAAATAACATCAAAGAATATATAAATAGGCTTTTCTGGTCGTATAATATTTGCATGAACAGCAAGGAGTACGAGTATTTCGAGAATTATTATCGAAACTTTTTGTTGTAATTATTCATTACGTGTAGTCGAAAATGAAACTACATTAATATAAAATCTGGTCGTAAAAATGATGTCGGAGTTGTAAAAAAAATAGGTATCGATATTTTAAAAATGTATCGTCATCGCTTTCGGTAGTTATATCAAAAAAACTACCAAAACAACAGCATTCCACATTCGGACAAAATCATCCCGAATTTGTCCCAAAAACAAGCTTATCGTTGTAGTTGAAAAAAATGATCTCCCTTACATCGATATACGTCACGGTCTATTGTCCAACTACAAATGTATGTTTATGATCGCAAAAAATATTCCGTTTTTCCATTAAATTACCGTACCAGAACCGTAAAAAAAATATAATTTAGGATCTTATGCACCCCGGCATTTTTTTTAAATAGGCACTCCTATAAATATATGGATTTTGATTTGTTTTCGATACCTACGATATCAATATATTAAATATAGTCTAAAAATATCGATATATCCAGTGAAAAATATGAATACTTCGACAAATAATCGATAAGCCTATATTGTGCTTGCTCTTGTTCGAATAAAATTAATTTTGGAATAATAAACGGAAACACCACTTTGCGCATTCGTGCTGTGAGACAATCTAGATAAAATTTAACACTACGGTACGTCTGTGTCATGCAAATATGCACCTTTCGATTTTGACGTTAAAACCACTTTTAGGTCACCACACCAATTTTGCCTTTCTACGGACTTAAAAAACTAACTTTGCTGTCTGCGAATCTTTGAAGCTAATTGTAAATTAAGTGAAAAATAATTTTGTCATTTACCAGTTATTACTGAATCGTCAATCACAAGTGCACTTTCTTTCAATCGATCGAAATGAGTGCCAAAAAATAATCGACAACTTTCTCTATTATATTGACAAAATAATGGACATTAACGAAGAGAAAAGAGACAAATCATAATATAATTAAGATGAAAACTGAAAAGTTTGTAGAACTAAGTAATAAGATTTAGACCAAAAGATTCTCTTCGTTCTCATTATCATAATCAATAATGTCAATATTATGTAGATGTCCTTTATTTTGCACAAAATAAGTGAAATTTCTTCCTCACACCAAGAGGATGCCTGTGTCCCAGCAGTGGGAGCATATGATAGAATACTCTTTGTTATATACACTACAAGAATAATTTTTCCAGTTTTTGCAACATTTTTCATTAATGCTCCGCTCCTATTAGTTGTAGCGTGATGTTATATAGCCTATAGCCTTTCTAAATAAATGGACTATTTAAAACAAAAATAAATTTTCATTTCGAATGAGTAGTTCATGAGATTAGCGCGTTCAACCAAACAAACTCTTAAATGATAAATGATTTATTTTCTGTAAGTAGGTTTGTACAAACACTTTTACATGTCAATAAGCATCATGTCTTAAGCTTTATAATATTATATAGTATACATTTTCTAGGTATATTATGCTAAGTTGTCACCCAAAAATAACTTTCGGGTTATAAGGTCGTAGGTTCAACCCCAGTCAGACACTTTAGTTTGTGTAAATTAAGGAAAACATCGTGAGGAAACCGGCATGTTCTAGAACCAAACATTCGAAGGATGTGACATCCATCAATCCGCACTGGGCCCGCGTGAATTGATGGATTACGGCCCACTCCCTTTCAACGACAGGAGGCATGTGCTGTGGGAACAGATTATGCTAAGTATAATAATAAAAACTATTCCATTAAAAAAATACTAGAACGCAAATACATATCTCCAGTCATCCGTTTGAGGAAACAACTTTTACGGCCAACGGGCCAAAGTTAATAACTTTTGTTAATTAGTTAGTTGGATTATAAAATAATCAGCGACGAGATAATATAATCAACATTGTTAGTTTATTGCTTATTGTTCAGTTAATAATGTCGGGTTAGTGGTTCAAACACAGTAATTAGAGAGGTCAGCCTTTCTAGTGTTTATGTAGAACGAAAATGATGGGTTTACTTACTCGTACATCACGTACGTAATTATGTATATATGGATATCAATTAAAATAATCATCGGACACTGTAATCTGTTTTATGAGACACGATATCCAATTGAAGAAACTCCATGAGTGCGACTTTTGTCACTTAGATGACTTATTACCTAACTAGGTATTAATAAATTTTTTTATATTTTTAATTAATTATTTATATTTTCTATAAGGAATTTCCTAGTAACAGCCCGGAGTTTGGAATTAGACCTGCGCCTGATCTATCTCCGGTCGTAGTGGATTGCCGTCCCATCGGATTATGAGAGTAAGGGAAATGTGAGTGCACCTGTGTCTGCGCACACACTTGTGCGCCGAAGGCTGGTCTGCGCTGAGATTGGTCGCGACTCGCGATAGCCGAAATTCGGTCTGGAGGACTACCTAACTGGGTATCAATTTCTCAAATTGGTTTTTATCCATGCTAGGTCAGGTCTGAACCTGTGGCACAGTGTTGAATACATGACCAATAATGGTGGTTGGCTACTAAAGCTAGAAGTTGCTAACACTTTAAGAAGCCGTCATTTTATGAGTTCACATCTTATCAAGACGACATACCAAATAAACGATGTTACACTAATCTATGCTATCTATAAGCAAGACAGACTGCGAAGACAATACTAAAATAAGGAAACAATAATGACATGAAAAATTAGACTTGTCAATCCAATGCTCGGATGTTTTTCTTATTTATTTTGGTATGTATTTTTTTCCTACATATTTACCAAATAGATACATCTCGATGATCATTGGATTTTTATTTAGATTGCCCATTACGTCTGTCAGGAGGCTGCCTGTAACAGGAAAATAAGCTGAACATACGAAAAGCAATTCCTCGCTCAATTAGTTCCATATATTGAGTTGTTTTTTCTACCATGTTTGGATAATTTGATGTACGTAACAAATACGAGTATGTTCAATTTGTGATATAACGAAGCTGATTTGCTTATTTGATTTTTGATTTGTCGTGATTCGGAATATTTCTCCTAAAAATATGAGGGATATTTAGAATCATGTGAAATAAAAAAAAAAAACACAGGATAGAGGTTGACCTTGAATTAATAAAACCATGTTGGTGGTTAGTAAAACATCGCATCGTTTAATGTGTGCATTATTATGTTTATGCTATGCTGCATTAGAAACATACTGTCACACGGGTTAGTCAATCGACCTAGCATTTTCCCAACTATGTTGCGGGTTGGTTTCCTGTCTTACCAGATGCAGCTGGATACCAGTATTTTACTTGGAGCGACTTCCTATCTGCCCTCCACAACCCAATTATTGGGTAACATGATACCCTTGGTACTCATAAGACCGGTTTTCAGACTTTTTAGCTTCTAACTACCCGTAACGACTGTCAAAGATCTACGAATGACAGCCGGGACCAACGGATTATCGTGCTTTCTGAGGCACGGAGGGGTCTCAATATCATTCATTACAAGCGACCCGTGCGGTTGCTATCATTGAGTCACGACTTCACGAGCCCCTCTCACGCACGAGGTAAGTATATATGTATATGAGTGACAGTGGCAACGACACTGTGAGCCGAACTTTTTCTACAGTTCGATGTATCGTAATATCTACGCCCAGGCCCTGTTAATCAATTTAACTCCAATTTCGTCCAAACAAAATACTAAAAATAGTAATAAATGCCACTTCCTTTCAGAAACAGAGCTTAGATTCACTCACGACAATCTCACATAGCTACCGCTCCACAATCACGTGAAATCATTTTTTCATTTATTTACTAGTTACGGGAAAACACAGTCGTGGCTAAGCAGTAAAAATATCTTCGAATTATAAGCGTGCAATTCTATTGGCGGGAGAATTCACGAGCGAGTGCCATACTCCGGCGAAAATGTTAGGAAAGGAAACAAAGAAAGTGAGACGGTGCTGATGAATATTACATGAGTAGGCTATCCAGACTTGTGGTTAAATACTGACCGTGGGCTGTCATGCTTGAAGTATAGACGCCAGCACATCAAGCTTCTACAATCTGTCAAATTTGTTTAATAGATTTTCAACTTTATTGCTAAAGCGTAAGGTTCAAGGTTGACTTGGAAAATTTGACAGCTTCGGGTAGCCTGATGTGCTGGCATCTGTACTAGGAAGCAGGCAGATAGCTACTTTTCTCGCGTAAATTGATAGCTAAGGTTTCTTAATGACCTACCTAATGGTAGGTGAGATTTCTAATGGTAAAACGTAAAATTTATATTTTACGTTAATATTTTCTTGGCCTCATTAGTTTATTTAGTGGTCGGTTAGTCCTTTAGTGGTAGGTCCTGGGTTCGTTTCCTAGGTCGGGCAAAGTGTTGCTGGGTTTTTTTATCAGAGGTGTCTCAGTAGTAGCCCGAAAAAATCTGAAGTCTGGATTTGTATCCAGTTGATTGTAGTACGTGGCACTTAAATATAGCTAGCGAACACACCTGTGCCTAATATTTCGAGGAATACAAGCGTGGTGTTATGTTATATGTATTTTCTTAGTCTACAGCAAGGAATCATGATTAGAACTACCTACTGACAGTGTGGAGTGAAAAAGGTTACTTTTATAATTAACATGGCTGATTGTAAGCGTATTATGCTTTCTGTTTTCTCGTTATACAGTGTGACTTGTAATTTGACGTATTCCTTGCAGGACGTGATAGCTTCACCCATTAGCAACGATTAAGCACCCCATAAAGCCCAGGCGAAAATTCATGGGATTCGAGAAATAAAAACTACAAAGAAATTCAATCTAAGCCAAGAAGCAGATCACTGCCAATAGTTAGACCACAAGTTTAGGACTCTTAGTCAATCAGTAATATGGAATATTTACACTGACTGCTTTTGAACGAAGTTCTGACGTGCTGATCGCTTTCAGCAACATAATTATTGCTAATCTATTGCTTCATATGTTCGAAAAACTTGTCTGCTCAACAACGTAAATAACGCAATGAACGTTGTTGAACTGTCATATTGAAACACACACACATACAATTACCCCGCTGTTTCATTACACTTATACAACAATAATATCAAGGTTCGTAGTTATTTTAACCACTTTTAAAAACCAAATCAGGCAATATTTCGTCTATTTCTAATCATGGACTATTAGAATCTACTTTTACCTGATGAGTCGACACAAAATTGGCATTACATATTTACTTTAAGCGCAACACTTATTTCCCAATGGCAATCAAGTTAATAACTCACATCTTAGATTTTTCCGTATTATTCAGCTTTCTCCATCAAAATTTAGCCACTCATACTTTAATTAACAATCTAACTTTCGTATTTATTATTTTACTACAGATAAGCTTACCATAGTAATCACTGTTATCGACAATATGGGAAAGTTATAAACTTGAATAGTTATATACAAAGTTGTATTTGATTAACTTGTGAAATTTAAATATCATCGTGTCATTGGAAACTCTGTTGAGTGAAAGATCTAACATGAGATCAATTCATTATTAACTTTTCTTAGAACAGCGCTATTATTTATTTTTACTCGGAAAACACGATAAGTCGTTGGTCCCGGCTGTCATTCGTAGGCCTATGACAGTTTTTACAGCTAGTTAGAAAAGCGCGGATCGTTTACCCAGTGCTGCAGAGGTCAGATAGGCAGTCACTCCATGTAAAATACTGGTATTCAGCTGCATCCGGCATTCGGAAATACGAGTATTGTTGGAGTTGCTGAACAATGGAAAACTATCTTTGCATTGTATAAATCCAATGTGAGCACTATGTACTTACTTAGTATAAAGCTACCATTTTTTAAATTTATTTTTGCTTATTTTTATATGCAATTAGGTATATAGTACGTTTATCGTTTTAATAGGTTTATGCGTATCTTTATATTTAAAATATTTATTCCTCAATTTTCATGACTGCACGTACCACTGTTTGTCTCTGCATCACCCGAAGGTTGACTGCTAGAAAATGCCTATGGCATTAAGTCCGTCTCTGTACATTTATGTGCTTGAAGTATTAAATAAATAAATTGACTTGAATGTGCCCTGGCGGCTGAGAGTATCTCATGCTCACTCAAATGTCTCACTGATGGTGTGTGTGATCATTGAGTTCCCTTTCAAAATGGTTGAGCTGAATGATGCTGTTCCCATACATCATGTTCGTGAACGGGCGTCGTCAAAAGGGACTGGTCATCTCTTAGCTGCCACGGCTTCTTTTAATTTCTGAATAGTTTTTGTCTTTTTTTTAACGGAAGCTTTAAACGTGTCTTTTTACATTGTTCTCACATGTATAATTTCAAAATGAATGATGTAACCAATACTTTGTAACAATTTTATGATTTAAAAGAGGGTCCGTGGAGTTTCTTGCCCGTGCTACTCCATAGGCACCTACTACGCTTTGGAATGGGCAACTAGCTTCATCTTTCTGACTGACTGACCCCTTGACAATTCAAAAGTGCTTGTAAAAGGTTTATTTGAAATATTATAAATGCTTTGAGTTTTACTTGGGAAAAGGCTAAGCAGATTTGATTGCCTTACTACTGGGCAAATGTTTTACCTATACTTCTCCATTCATCCTTGTCTGCTGACTTTTCCGGTCAATCAGTCAAGAAATAGTCTAGGTCACTGTACTACCTACAACTAAATGAACTGTGCTCGTAATAATCCTGTGTTCTCTATAAAGCTCAAAGCATAGACCATTCTTTAGATGTTGTGTATTCGACCTGCCATAAATCCAGGTAATTTAAAGTTTGTACCTACCATCGGTCTTTCTGAATTATCCAGATTGACTTGACTTATTGCTGGGCCAAGATTTCAGAGCCCACAAAAGTAAGTATAAATAAGTTTTCAGACTACAATAGATCCACCTTTTTTCAAAAGTTACCTAGAAATATATTTACGATTGCGAAGACCTCGCCAATAGAAACGCCTACGCCTAATTTCAGGCAATGCGAAGTGCCAAAAAGGTCGATCCCTACTTTTATAGTCGGAATAAACCACAAATCCTGGGTTTTATTTGTTAAAGAGGCTGTCAAGGTCAATTTGTTCGGAAATAACGTACTATTGAAGCAGAACAGTTAGTATTTTCGTACAGCCGGGCTTATTTTAGACCATTTTGAAGCTGAAAATGCTGTTTTGAGCCTAAAAAGGATAAATAATTAGTTTACTTGATTTTTTTTTATTTTTCGATGTGGACTAAGCAGGATTATTATGATGCTAATTTTTTTTATATTTTTTGGAAATGGTCGTTGTTAAACCAATCGAATTTTAAATGCTCTAAATTTAATTTGTTATTTACTTTTTTTCTCTTTGGCAGCTGAGTCGATATCAATTGTTCTGCCAGCGACATTTAATTTGTGGTTAGGTCCATTTATATGATTCACAAATGCTTTGGAAAATATACGTACTGCGTATTTACTTACACTACGTGCAGATCATTGAAATAATTCATGATTTATAATTTCATTTCATCCAAGAAATCGCAGGCATTCATAATTGCTATCCTTTATTTAATATTGTCTTGAATTATGTACTTACTTACCTACCTACTTCAATAAAAGCCTTTCCGAAATTCATTTTCAACCAAATTATTAAATCATTATCAATTTGACCCAATCTCACACACATAAGCACATATAAATCACCAATAATGTCTAATTACAGCAAAAAAAAAAAAATTACGTCTCGTATTTTTAAAAACTCGTTTCACCCAGATGTTAATGGAAGCCATATTGATTTCCAACTGGTTTCAGTATCGTATATGGGTATAATTGGAGTGTCCATTATATGGCCTAGACGGGTATTGCCAAGAGCTGGCAGGCATCAATCATCGGTAGTACGATGTGACTTGACACATTGTCGCATTGATTACATGGAAATTGGGTCAATAAGGTACATGTTTGTTTTGATAATGAAATTATGAGAGGAACAGTATAACAGAGAGATGTTTATTTATATTAAATTAACAATTAACATAGACTAAATACGTTAGTAGCGATATTTCTGAACAATTATTTATTTATTTAATATTCGTATACAAAAAGGTACAAAAGCGGACTTAATGCTTTAGGCATTCTCACCAGTCAACCAAGGGTGGTGAAGAGATTAGATGGCAGGTGCTTTGGTTGAGCCGAAGAATGACAAAACCAAAACGATTAAAAATTATTGAACTATAAATAAAAACGTACAGAAATACATAAATAGTTTAAAAACCTATAATATATACAGACCGCGTCACTTGAATAGCCTCACCCTATATTTCAGCAATTTATATTTATACAATATACAAATACGTACTTATTTGTCATATTTTGATTATTCGTCTACCGTGTATAACAAAACACGCAAGAACTTGTACGATGAGCGTATCCACGGCGCACCGCGCGTAAGTCGACGCTTGAGTTATCTGTTCCACATGAATAGCCTCAGTTGACTTCCAAATGTCCTAGCATTTGTTTGTTTTTAATTTTCGATGCTAATTGTACTAACAGTGTTCGTTTCATTTCAGATATAATACTCGTAGTTTTTGGAATATTATCATTATGGGTCGTGGTCGAAAATTAACGGATATCGAAATAGAAAAAATATTTTTTTATTCGGATAAACAATTGTCTCATCGCGATATTGCGCTTAAAATTGGTCGTAGTGCTAAAGTGATTAATAATTACGTGAAAAATAAGGAAAATTATAGAAAAAATTATAAAGGTCGCACAAAATTGGCTACTTCGTTACGAGAACGCCGACTTATTTTACGTGCAGCATCTAATTCTTCGAAGACAGTGCGGCGAATAGCAAACGAAGTAAACACCAGTGCTTCATTATCTACAGTGCGACGCATAATAAACTCTTCATCATACACCAAACGGAGAAAAATGAAGAAGAAACCCCGTTTGCGCGAGAGTCGTAAAAAGGCCCGATTATCGTTTGCTAGATTACATAAATGTCCTGGACTGATCAGTGGCATGATGTTGTTTTTACCGACGAAAAACAGTTTAATTTAGAAGGTCCAGATGGATATTCATATTATTTTCACGATTTGAGAAAAGAAGAGAAAATTTTATCACGTCGTCATTCAGGAGGTGGTTCCTTAATGGTCTGGGGTGCGATTTCTTATCACGGTATCATCAGTATTTCTATTATTAAAGAAAAACAAACTTCTAAACTGTACATAAGCCTTCTTAAAGAAAAAATAAAAGAGATTCGTGAAGTTGTTGAAAAAAAAGTGGATTTCTCAACAAGACAATGACCCTTCGCATACTTCACATGAATCAAAAAATTGGTTTAATCAAAATAAAGTTCAAGTTTTAGATTGGCCATCGAACTCTGCGGACTTGAATATTATAGAAAATGTTTGGGGCTATCTATGTAGCCAGTTATTTGCCGATGGACGCTATTTTAATAACAACGCAGATCTTATAAAGGAAATTCATAGAACTTAGAATAATTTGGACCAAAATTACATTCGCTCGTTATATGATTCTATTCCAAATCGAATTTTTGACGTTATTAAGACTAATGGAAAATATACAAAGTATTGAAATTAAATTGAAATATTTTTTTTCTGAGTTTTATTTTACTGAGGCTATTCAAGTGACACCCAATTTGTTACTTCAGAGTGCAATTTTTATTATTTATTATTAATTGTCTACTTTATGTAGTAAACTTGTAACAGTAAGCTAGTATAATTTATTTATAAAATTAATGAAGCAATTGCTCTCATAGAATTGGATTTACAACAAATTTTGTGAGTGAGGCTATTTAAGTGACGCGGTCTGTATATACATACTATTTACTATAATATATACTCATAATATAATTATATACATGTATACAAATTCAAGGGAGAGAGTTGTTGAGATGACTCTACACTATCCGTTTTGAATATAACTCTGCAATTTCCGCTTAAATGCATACCGACTTGTGGCCGTCCTGATATCAATAGGAAGCGAATTCCAAAGAAGAATGGACTGAATATGAAAGGAAGAATGAACAAAGCCAGAAGTATGAGAAGGACAGAGTAAGAGTAGATTGTTAGAATGACGCAGATTCTTAGCGTGGGAAGAACATAGATATTGAAAGTGCGACATGAAATAAGAAGGAGGTGTGGAAGAGTTGAGAAGGGAGAAAAGAATTATGTTAGTAAACTTAATGGACACACATAAACTTACTCTGCCATACGTAGGGTGATAGGGACATCGACGCGCAACGTGAGGATGGATTCAGCACATGATTCTAGAACCTCCTGCGTTGAAATTGTATCTAGAAGGTTCAAACGCCAGGAGCCCAAAATCATATGCTGAATGCGTGGTAAAAGGTTGTGCGTTGATAGCCGTGCCGCCCTGTAGTTATGAGAATCCCTGCTACCAGCTCAACACCGATGTAGAAAGCTTGCAGTAACACAAGCAGTCCTAGTCTGCTCATATAGTAGAGGCATTGGAATGAGAGATTCGTTTAAAATGATAATTATGCAAATTTTAGTGGTATTTTTGACAAAGAAGTTGAAAGGAACCGAAACGGTTCATGGCACTTATTCGAGACTTGATGACGAAAAATGTCCACTACATTTCAAGCCGATTCATAACGTGAAATTGTGCCTTTCATTAGAATATAAGTACTTGTACTTTAGTCTCAATCGTGAAAAAAGTTTTGATAATGATCGTGAGGAAAGTTTTGAGAATGAATATGGATATGAAGAGTACTAATGGGAAGACTAAAGAAATGAAGGAAAGACTGTGTGAAAGATGATATGGCTAGAAAGGAGTGACAAACTCAAACTCAAACTCAAACTCAAAGCATTTATTTCAAGTAAACCAATTATAGGCACTTTTGAATTGTCAAGGGGTCAGTCAGTCAGAAAGATGAAGCTAGTTGCCCATTCCAAAGCGTAGTAGGTACCTGTGGAGAAGAACGGGCAAGAAACTCCACGGACACTCTTTTAAATCATAAAAATTGTTACAAAATTTTGGTTACATCATTCAAGTTGGAATTATACATGTGAGAAGGATGTAGAAAGACGTGCACGTTAAAAGCGTCCGTACTAAAAAAGATAAAACCAAAAACAAAAAAATAACAATTCAGAAATGAAAATACTTAGATTATACTGGCGGCGCCCGTTCACGAACATGACGTATGGATCAGCACCATTTAGCTCAACCATTTTGAAGGGAACTCAATGATCCAACACACATGCCACCACCAGCGAGACATTTGAGTGAGCATGACATACCCTCAGCCGTCAGGGCACATTCAAGTCAATGAAAGACGTACCCAGTAAATGGTAGCTTTAGAGTTTAGGTGCATAGTGCTCACACGTGTGTTATGCAATTATACAATATTAAGAGATTGAATTTATACAATACAAAGATAGTTTTTTCAATCTTCAGCAGCTCACAACTATATTTTCGAATGCTAATTAATTAGTTTATGCGCCCTTGTGGAGCTGGACCAGCGGTGAAACAAGCATTTTTGTCAGCGATGTAATCCCCCAACTTATAATATGCTTGGCTGCATTGACAACCGAGATGACGACTAATAGAGAAGCATGGAAGAAAATTACATGTTGCGAACCCCAAATAAATTGGGATAGGTGAGGTCAGGATGAAGCAATGATGATGCAGAATGTAGATTGGCATCGTCACTACTGATTAAATCAAAATGATGATCTATGTACCTACCTGTACTCAATGATGTTGTGGGCCTACATAACTTGGGCGAACGACGGTCGTTTTTCTTTTTTTCTGACGGACTTTCCACCTAAATGCGGATGGCTTTTGCTGGTTCAATGGACACTAGCGAGCGAGAAACGCTTTTAAAATATGGAACCCCTCGCTGGAGGAGTTATTTGTATCGCCTTAAAAAGGTTTTTTTTACCCTATTTTCCCCCAACTTGTTCTTTTTTGTGTTTGTGTTCTTTCTCTGCGTCATGTTTACGGCAAATAAACTTTTCTTTTTTAGGGTTCCGTACCAAAATGGTAAAAAGAAAACCTTATGGTGCGACTGTCTGTCTGTCCGTCCGTCTGTCACAGCTGGATATCTCAAAAACTACTAATTACAACTTGAAATTTGGAATAGTTTTAGATGACGTTTGTATGAAGAAAAATTCTTTTTTTTGCAACTGGGACTGAAAGCGGGTCATAAAATATCGAAGTGGGGCTACTAGAGCATGTGAGGAAATTCTCAAACATTTTTACTTTTTTCAGGCCGCATAGTTTTCGACTTCTGATGTCAAAATTAAGGACTGTCATTTGAGTTAGATGCACCTGTCAGTGAGACAATTCTAGCAACTAATAAAGATCAACTTCGCAAAACACCTATTGGTTTGTATGAAACTGACAGGTGTCAAGAACGCATTGGCGGTAATATAAAATCAGTATTTCACACGTAGGTACTGAAATGCCATAGTACCTGTTCATAATTTAACGGTAGACCGGTTGTCACACTTCGAGACATGAGACTACTGACTATCCTTAACTACTGTCACAGGTATTTGAATAACGACCTTAACTGCTCGATTAACATCCTCAAAACGACCCATCCCACGCTTCAACTGACTTATCCGTTAACCGCGCTTTAATCGCGTAATGTTAAACTAAAACAGCTCACTAACCTTGCTAACATACTACATAGTCTCCACATAACTATCTTCAGGCCCCGTACCGCATCGCATTCCTCGTGATTAGGTACCGCATTCCATTATAATATCATCCCTAAATTATACACATGTTCTGTGACAAATGCTAAGGTAAAACACATCTTGTTCGTTAACGTTTGCCACTGAATAAGTAGCAGATGGAGTCATATGTTACAGGGTGATCTCTGCGTCAGTGAGCGGAGATCGCGCGGCTGAATTTTGGGCCAAAGATGTGTGAACTTTTTGCCATCGATACACTAAGAAGAAGAATATATGCGCGATAAAGGCCACCTAATATGCACACTTTGTCATAGCATTTGCAGTTACATATGACAAATTAACGAGGTTGGGGTCAGCTTCTAGTGTTAACCAATGTGACTCAATATCTTTTACAACAAATAACCACATACATGGTAACTGATATAGAATAGAATACTCTTTATTATATACACCGTATAAATTACAGACATAAATATAGAAATTTTACAAAGGGTGACACAATGGGTGCTCTTATAGCTAAGAGCGATCTTTTAAAGACAACCTTTGGATGGATTGAAAGGGGAAGGAGATACGAATACTGTAGGTAGTCTGTGGTGTACTATTTACACAATACAATTAATACATACATAAAGTATATTATACTAATCTAAATAAATATACTGGATGATTTTTTTTTCAGGCTCCAAATTTTACAGGGAGTTCCACTCATGAATATGAACAACTTTCACTATGAGACCATCTCTGAAATCACGAAAACAAAATCAGCTGTATAATACAAAAGTTCAAAACAGCTGATTTTTTTTCGTGATCTCAGAGTTGGTTCCATAGTTAAAGTTATTCATATTCATGAGTGGAACTCCCTGTAAAAAGTTGGAGACGGTAAAAAAAATCATGCTGTAATATTATATAAAATAATAGACATGAAATAGGAGTAAAGAAAATATAATTATGATGTTTAAGAAGAGAGGAAGTGCTTTTTATCATAATTTTAAAAGTGGAAAAAGATTGAGCACGCCTTACCGACATATCCCTTTGCAACCGGGAGTAAACATTTCGCATAGATCAGTAAAAACTTATTAATCCTTTGGAAAGTGTTCAGGGGCCCTGGGAAGAATACTGGAGAAAATTTCATGCAACCTGGTCTTCAGCAGTCAGATCCTCACATACGTGAGGTTCAGGAATAATTTGCTAGTCGCTCGATCGCGCTCAGAATTTTGTAAAGTCGAAACTCACGATCACTTCAACGCGGTTGGAAAGGGTTATAGGATAGAAGGTTGCTTATGTCCTATGGGGTACACTGAGTCCATAGCTGTGATAGTGCAAAACTACAAAAACGCAGCTTTACTTAATGTTCTTATCGTAAAGTCGACACAAAATATCAGACTAACTTTGATTTTATCTTTGTGTGAATCTATAAGTCAGTTTATTCATTAACTATAGGTACTACCTATTCCTATTAGCTATGACGACATCGAAACTCTTTTACAAACTATCGTGTGATAATCTGGCGATAAGTGACGTATGCACAAAAACCTCCATATACACTGACACACTCCTTACATACACATACACACACATATAACACACACCCACCCACACCCACACAAACCCACACACGCACGTTCTAATTTAATCGTTTTTGTTTGTTTACCTTCATTTTCTTGCATTAGTTAACAAGTTGCATTGTAAAAGTCCAAGTAAGTACACGACTACATACTATTGTACTAGTTTTAGAAAAGCGGGGCCTCTTAGCACAGGTATTTCTCATACTTAAAAGGAGACCCCCTATGTAAGATATATTGTAGAAATTGCATAGTTACTGAAATAAATGTATTATTATATTAACTATTTCCAAACTAAACTCATAAAATATCGTACTGACGAGTCTATAACTACAGTCATCATCTTTTCACATTTCCTCAATTTCTTGAGCTAGATTCTGGGGTCGAGATAAGTGTGCTAATAGCTCTTCATTTACTTCCAAATCCGTGACATTAGTCGCAGAATGAGGATATGGCGTCTAACGACCGCCGTATTAATATTCCTGTCCTGCCTTTATTATTACATTAAATGTTATGTTAGTTAATGTACGGAGCGGTTGTACGCGCTTTCGGCTTTAAATATGTCTGTTTTGCTAACTTGTATATTTAAATGAAATCATGTATTTAGGAACTTAATTTGTTGCCTCTATGTTAATTTATAAGTTGGAGTCTTTATCCTGATTGTAAAACATCTTTGTCCACTTATAAAATTATGATAAAAAGCACTTCCTCTCTTCTTAAAGAGCATCATTATATTTTCTTTACTCCTGTTTAATGTCTATTATTACATGTATATATTTATTTAGATTAGTATAATATACTTTACATATATATGTATTCATTGTATCGTGTAAATGGTACACCACAGACTACCTACAGTATTTGTCTCTCCTTCCCTTTTCAATCCATCCAAAGGTTGTCTTTAAAAGATCGTTCTTAGCGATAAGACCGCCCATTGTGTCACCCTTTGTAAAATTTCTATATTTATGTCTTTAATTTATATGGTGTACATAATAAAGAGTATTCTATTCTATTCTAAAACATTACCGAAAGGAGTAAGTATTTATTTATTTATTTATTTATTTAAACTTCTCGCACAAAAGGTACAGACGCCAGCACATCAAGCTACTACAATCTGTCAGATTTCTTTAATAGATTTTCAACTTTATCGCTAAAGCATAAGGTTCAAAGTTGATTGGGAAATACTGACAGTTTCGGGTAGCTTGATGTGCTGGCGTCTGTACAAAGGCGGACTTAAAGCCTTAGGCGACGTTCATAAGCCTAGATTAAATAGTACGTATTTTTTTTTATTGCATAGATTAGTGTAATGAACGAAGTTGGCTGTGCCGGTAATGGTCTAACTCAGAGGTTCCCAAACTTTTTTTCACATTGACCACTTTAAAATTTTTGCTGGTTCCGATAGATCCCTGCAGCTACATTTCTACCATATGCCTAAAACTCGACAGAAATGTGTAGATTAGATCTAACGTAACCCCGTCAAGTCTCCCGTGGACCCCTGGGGGCCCACCTGGACCACTTTTGGAATCAATGGTCTAAGTCTTCATGATATTAATAGCGTGACATAATACCTTGCTTTTGGTTGTAAATCAGGTATACAGTTAACTTTGAAATATAAATTGGATAAACTTCTTATACTAAGGGCTAATTTATCAATAGACAGATAACTTTTATTTGAGGAAAAAAAAAATACTGTTTGACATATTTTTAATAAAAATGCTGTGAAACCGTCATTTTTATTCTCAAGATTAAAATTAAAACTAAAAACTATTTAAATATAATAACCTAACCTGACCAAAACCGTTTGCTCAGTAGTGTGATCGTGTAGGCTACATAAAAAAAAAGAACCCATCCTAACTAAAACCATTACACTAACTAAAATATGGCATCGAAAAATTCCCCCGCATCACTGTCAACTGGTAATGTACTGAAAAGACAGGAGGCATTGCCATGTTTTATGGCAATGCTTAGCTCTGGCCAAGGTAAAACTCACAGGAAGTGTCGACCAGCCGTTTGGACATTTCGTTCAAATGTGTTGTTTTGCTGTTGTTTACTTAGATTCACATACAACAAACCTCAGATTATCCCAACACAACAATCCTAATTGCATTTACTTTTGATAGAAAAAAAAAATGGTTTTCTGCCTCATTACCCCTCAAAATATACAATACAGTCTGTTACCAACGTCGAAAAGGGTTGATATTTCCCTCCCAGCGTATCAGCCGACACATGTCATTAACAGACTTTAGGCTGACTGCCTGTCAGTCCTGCGTGAGAGTCGGGGACTGACGGAAACCGTAATAAGCGGATAAACTGGGCCGCTTTTGATATTAAAACAAAAATAAAAATATTTGAGGTTTTGGTGTTTCTGTATACAAAAGAACTTTATTGATATCCAACATGATTGTTTCAGAATACAGGCAAGACTCGGCTTGAAGTATTTGCAAATATTCACTTTTTCCAATTTTGTATTTCCATAAAGCTTAGAATAGAATACTCTTTATTATGTTCATCATATAAATTGCAGACATAAATATAGAAATCTAGCTTCTTAAGTAGGTATTCATATTAATGGAGGATTCTAGTACCAGTAACCAGTACCAGTAGCAGTAACAGTAACATTAGTAAGGTCTGCCTGTAAGCATTTTAGGGATCTGGTTTTAAGAATCTTACACTGATCATTAATTCGAAAGAAGCTAATAACAATTGAACGATACTCGTATACTTACCAGTGAATGGTGAATGTAGACACCAAGCCAAATCTTTGAAAGAAAGAAAAATGTGTATATTATTAGCAATAAAACAAAAACACCTTAAAACTACAAAAAAAAACAGACACAATATGCAAAAACAAGTTGTTGTTTGAACAACATTGTACTTATACAACAACAAACAATACATTGAAACATTGAATTGGCCTATTGCCTTTAGATACATCAAACAATTACATCTAAATGACACGACGTGATATTACACGCACGCATAATCTTCGGGTACATCCCTAAAACAATGTTCCATCATTGATTACGTCACTCTTACTTCAATGCTGTTGAAAAGATATCGTGAAGACCGTTTCAAAAGAACATTATACGTTTATCTTTTACCCCGATCGCATAAATACACGTCCTAACTAAGAGAAACAAATAGACGACTCTCGTGACATCTAAATCTCAACTTCCTTAAATCTCAATTGAATATATAGTACTCAGCAACTATTTATTTTCCACCCAAACTATGTAGAACTAAGGTTGATATTTGAATGGCAGGCGGTTGTCTTAGAGAAAGCATTGCGTTTATGAATAGTGTTGCGGATGCTTTAATTAGTTGATGAAAATGGCGTGTGCACATGCACTCATGCTAGGGCCGGCACTTACTTGCAAAATGTTTATTTAATGTTAAAAAAACGTTTCAAATTGACGACTTTAAAAAGATTATCATTCCGATTTCATTTAACAAACGCCAGAGTCAATCCCAATTAATGGTTTTTCTCTCAGCCGTTCGGGCATGGTTTTTGATATACAACGTGTAACGTTAAATGCGCAAAACCTCGGACACCCCAACTGATTTTTAATTCAATTGACCTATTTCAGAGAGAAAATAAGTCATTAAAAAAATTGTAAAGGTTTTATCTGCTTTTTTAGTTTTACTGGCCATTCTGATCGTTTCTTGCGACTACGACGACGCTTTATCGAGGGAGGAGTCGTCACCGGGCCGCTGCGCCGTGCTGACATTGGCTTGCTTGACCTATTAATAAATGGACACGGCAACGTTTTTAATGAAGATTTTTTTTAAATGTGACCTATATTAAAAAAAGTGGTTAAATTAATTATGCTCGTTATGCTGATCAAACTATTTTCAGGTTTTGCGCATTTAACGTTACACGTTGTATAATCCACAAAATAATATAAAAAAAGATTCAGTGTCATCCCAGACCCCACAGCAATAATATACAATAAATTTCGTGCCCTATTTAACCCCTTTAGGGAATTAATTAAAAAAAATGTCAGTCAGTAGGGTTATATGAACTTAGAGGGTTGTATTGATGATTTTAATTATTATAATTCTCTAAATACATACTTGTTGGGGTCGCGAATCATATTTTGTTCAACACCCATACCCTGGCGCTTCCCAATGGCGCCAATTCTCTTGTTCTCAAACTAAACTAAAGTTCAGTGCATCTTTTTCTTTCTGTTTCATTACGAAAAGGACCGAAGATAAATATTAGTTTAGCCCTGTCAAATTGACGTATTTTTAGTAGCAAATTTTTTAATCACGTCTAAAGGTCACAGCTCATTACAGCCACCCGGCATCCACTCCGCACCGCCTCGCCTCCTGCGGCTAGTATTTTTTATATGGACTCGTATGGGTATGCGCTCACTATATCAACTCCGTAGCGTCACCGGATCGCCTCGGTCGTAAGCCCTCCACGCGCGGACGGCGGGTGGACCACTCGGTGACAACTCGCTGCTCGCATGCTTGCCTTGCGTTGACTGCGCATTGCCAACGCGCGGATCCCGAGTGGACCGCGCGCTGCCTGCGAATGATTCACGCGAGGAAGATGCGTTGGCAATTTATTTATTTTTATTTATATTTATTTATTCCTTTATTTCAGGCAACTAAGGCCCATAGAAAAAACAATACATACTACTACAAACAAACTTATAAACTAATACATACAAAATTATCACAAATACAATACTATAATAATATAACTTAAAAATACTATAAATAAATCGAACATAACACAACTTATACTACCAATGCGCCGCTCCCCACCCTCTCTTCATTCAATTCGTAAAATTTGACATTACGAAACACACGTGTAGACCTAGTGCCAATTGTTAATAGACTTAAGACTACTCGAAAATTCGTGGACCAAGCGACGTCCACTCGTTGACCACGCGGCGTTCACTCGTTGACTCGTTGGTTGACGACGCGAGGTCCACTGTTTGACCGCGCGACGTTTATTGGTGATAACGTGGCGTCCACCCGTGGACCACCTGTCGACAACGAGTGGACGCCGTGCGACGAGGCGGTGCGGGGTGGGTGCCGGGTGGCTCAAATGAGCTGTGACCTTAAACAACAAGTTTAGATATATGGAGTATCTCAATTTGACAGGACTAAACTAATATTTATCTTCTGTCATTTTCTTAATGAGGTAGAAATAAAAAGATGCACTGAACTTAAATTTAGTTTGTGAACAAGGGATTCGGCTCCAATATTTATTTATTGATAGCACAAAATTTGGTATGTGGCAACCCTAGAACGCTCCGATGCTCTTGACATTGACTCGATTGCAATTCGATGATGGTGATCACTTGCTTGTGGAGCGACTTGCCCCCGATGACGGTCGTAAGCCATTTAGAATATATTATTCACGTTCATTTGGAAATAATATGAGTAACAAAATATATGTACAGTGACTAGTTCATTTATTGGATCGTCTTTTACGAAAACTATTTCACTGTCTGCTCTTAGTAATTTTTGCCCCTAAATAATAACAGCCGCACAGGTCAATTGATCAGGTTAAGCCACGCTTGCCGCGGTTGGTCTGTGGATGGGTGACCGTCTTTACATACCGAGACCCCTCAGTGCCTCGGAAAGCACGTTAAAACGTTGGTCCCGGCTGTCATTCGTGGATCTTTGACAGTCGTTACGGGTGGTCAGAATCCCGAAAGTCTGACAACCATTCTTACCAAGAGGTATCGTATTACCCAGTGACTGGGTTGTGGAGGTCAGATAGGCAGTCGCTCCATGTAAAATACTGGTATTCAGCTGAATCCGATTAGAGTGGAAGCCGACCCCAACATAGTTGGGAAAAGGCAGGGAGATGATGATCTTAGTAATTTTTAAAGTGGAATTATTTTACTTTAACCCTAATTGATTGATCCAATTAAAGTTGTTATGTTCGAGTTGTGCTAGTTTGGTCTATAAAACCTCTATTGATAACTAAAAAGTGTCGACTAGATAGATTAGAAAATGTTCGGATTTGTCAACATAGTATACAGATATCCAAATTTTTACAGGGTGTTCCACCCATGAATATGAATAACTTTCACTATGGAACCAACTCTGAGATCACGAAAACAAATCAGATGTTTCATACAATATTTTGGTTAAGTAGGTATTGAACTTTTGTATTAAACAGCTGATTTTGTTTTCGTGATTTCAGAGTTGGTCCCATAGTGAAAGTTGCTTATATTCATGAGTAGAAAAACCTGTAAAAATTTGGAGCCTGAAAAAAAAATCAACCAGTATAGTCATATTTAGTCCATTGCCCACTCATACCTAACAAAGTAAAAATATCCAAACTCACTGCATGTCTTGCATAATTGTATTTAGCTTATCCTGTCACTTAAGTTTTTTTCTCCACAAGCATGTACGTTTTTTTAGTACCCCGTGATCATACGGGGTACTGCCTGAAAAAAAAATCAACCAGTATAGTCATATTTAGTCCATTGCCCACTCATACCTAACAAAGTAAAAATATCCAAACTCACTGCATGTCTTGCATAATTGTATTTAGCTTATCCTGTCACTTAAGTTTTTTTCTCCACAAGCATGTACCTACGTTTTTTTAGTACCCCGTATGATCCCACTGCTGGGCAAAGGACAGAAAGAAGTGGAACGTGAAGAACGTGACATGGTCATTTTCGAGAACTGGGTCGGGCACATACTTGTAATACGGTACCTCAGAATCCACAAGTTTATATTTCAAAGCAAGTTGCTGGTGAATAATCCTGGCTACTTGGTCATGCCTGTGTAAGTACTCGCCGTTAGCCAGACGTGAACAACCACAGATAATATGTCTAATGGACTCACCCGGACGGTGGCATGCCCGACACACGTCAACCGTCCCGTCCTTCATAATATGTGTAAGAAAGAAAAAGTAATTTAATTTTTACCCTCTTTATTATTATTATTCTCCTTCCACTTCTCTCTGTACAGAGTCGCCAAGGATCAATATTTGTAAAAAAAAGTCCAGCTCATCCCGCTAAGTATTTTTGTTATTTTTTCCCTATAACCCCTAAATCTGCCCAACCTGCTCTCATCACCGCATCAGCGGCAACACATGAGCCTCAATGTTTCAAGTTACGAGCGAGCTCCGCTTTCTGCGCTGCGCCGCCGCCGGCGCCGATGTGCCGATAGCGAGCACGCGCCGCTTACTAGCAGACGTTGAACACGATAACTGGGGAGCAGATGTACAGGGACTGGAAGGGGTAAGAATGCTTGAATTCTTCTGTCAAATCCGATTGAACTAATTGTAATTTCTTGACAAAAAATATTTCCTACAAAGTTATATTAAAACTTTTATAAAAACCCCGACTCAAACAAAAACCTGTAAAAAAATAAAAAATAATATAGAGACACATCTAATAAGCTCACACTCGAGTGGTTTACTAGCAGTTATTCACGAGTTCCGTTATTTGAGTTCCGTTATATATTAGGGTCCAGATCCGACCAGCTCGATGGTACCATTTTATTTTGTTATCATCAGAATGCATACATTTGCGAATATTCAAACTAAGACCACTAGAAGTGATTTACTATTCAATTATTCCGTTACCTACCGTTTAGGTTTGTCCTGCGGAACATCGCCATAACTATTTTCACACATCGATTTGAAAAGATCCGCCATAGTAGTTATTGCGCTTACAACTAGTTATTGCCTATCTAATGACATATGTTTGGTTGTTATTGGCCGTGGGGACCATTTAGTCCGGTCCTCCCATTTCTCTTTCCTACTTCATCACCAGCCCCTGGTCACCATCTATAGCCTAATCATTGTGACCATTCCACGGAGCCCAAACACGATACCTCTGCTGTAAGTTAAGGGAGTTAGGTTCCTGCAAATACCAGGTGATGCTGCAGCAGCAATTCAAGGTTACTATGATCTTCTAGTATCATTGAAGTAACATAATGCCAAATTTAGACTCAATCAGACCTGTGAAAGATGATCATCAACTAATAAGAGCTGTTAATCTTCAAACGGCTGAACCGATTTTTTTTAATTATATCTAAGAACAATCTCGATCAAGTCACCTTTTAAACAAAAAGAAAAACAATCAAAATGGGTTCATCCGTGTGGGAGCTACGAAGGTGCAAACAGACACGTTGAACTTATAACAACCCTTTGTTTTTGTCAGGGGTTAAAAACGAGGATTGATTATCAATTTTCTTAATTGTTACGTTGGCATATTTAATACATTTTCACAAGCTTACTGAAATTTCACTTGAGGAAAAGTGCTTAGAGTAACCGACCGGTCCTGATATACTGAAGGCATTGTCTTTGTGCCTGGCCATTCTTAGAAACATAGTCGATAAGCCAAATGTGCCTTCTATTGCAACCAACGAAAATATTTAAAAACATAACGTAAAATGTTTCCTTTGCAAACACTTGAATTGTCTCTTCAGCTTTCCACAAAAAAAAAAAAAAATCCAGACTATCATCATTTCGCTATGCCAAAATCCGATTAAGGGCTCCCGCAGATAAGCGCGACGCGACGCTGCGACACGATCCTGGTAGAACAAATTCCACGAAGTTTTCATAGAATTTGCTCTACTAGTGTCGCGTCGCGCTTGTCTGTGGGAGCCTTAATTAATAATAGTCACTAAAACATCTTTTAGTAGCTGTTCACAAGATTTTGCTGCACTCCAGTGTAGAATAATTTGGCAACGATACAAGTGTTGATTGCAGGCTCTAAGTGATTCTGTAACTTGGAACAGTTTGTGAGCTCACAGTGTATAACGAGTTACGCTCACTGTGGAGAACAAATATACACTGCAGCTGAAATTGGGTAACAAGGGAGCTACGAGCAAACTCTGTTTGTCTGCTGGCAAATAAATATTCCACTAAAAACCTTTGTTTGGTAGTTGTATAAAGATTTCAAGGCGGGCTAGCATCATGAATAAGTGTATAATTCAAAATGGCGGCTTATTTTATTAGAAAATAGAATATGGATGACACGCTTTGAAAGACGAAATAATGCATGTTTGGTCAATCTCTAGTATCAGGTGGGATGACACTGACGGCTCACTCCACGCTCACTTCACCTAAGTTTTCACGGTGAGATCGTTACAGAATTGTTGCTATTTGACTTATAAATGTCATAGTAAGGTAGTTGGAATTAAATTACAGTATCATAAAATGAAAACCCAGTGACATTTGCAACGTAAAATAGAACATTTTCGCCAACAGTTTCTGCTGTACAGTTTCTTTTGCAATTGGACGGGTTTTCAAGAAACCGCAGTAGTGCAATATTCCAATTATAATTTTAAAAATGCAATAAACAGACTGAAATATAAAAGGGAGTTCGTTTAACGAGCAAAATAAATTGGTTCCGAGCTCTAGACGAAGTACAAGGCAGGATGTCTTATTAAGAACAGGACGTAGAAAAATAGATCTAATGAGCGTCGTTGTTTGGGTTGACCTATAAATTCAGACATAGTCTTTTGTCATTTTATTATTACAGAAGACCACACAAAACAACTGGCTGAATTATTCAATGATTGCAACGAATCTGTGAAAATTTAAATTGAGTGCTTTTTTGGATTTTATGAAACTATTATTTATTATGTGTAATTTAATTATAGCTTACGTGTATGTAAAGCAAAGTTAGCAGTTAGCCCCACTAGAATTCTATTTCACTAACTATTCACTGGTTGACGTCATTGCATCAACGCCGGTTTTCCGAAAAACCAGCGCTGGGGCTCTGTCTCGTATATGCTTAGCATTATGCTGAGCGATGGCCTTTTTGCGTGGATGTGACACAAGTTTTCCCTCAACTTGTTATTTTTTGTGTTTGTTAGGGTTCCGTACCCAAAGGGTAAAAAGGAACCCTATTACTCCCGCTCTGTTGTCCGTCCGTCCGTCTGTCACCAGGCTGTATCTCATGAGCCGTGATAGTTAGACAGTTGAAATTTTCACACATGATGTATTTCTGTTGCCGCTATAAAAGCAAATACTAAAAACAGAATAAAATAAATATTTAAGGGGGCTCCCATACACCAGATATGATTTTTTTGCCGTTTGTGTTATAATGGTACGGAAACCTTCCTGCGCGAATCTGACTCGCGGTTGGCCGGTTTTTCTTTTTATGCGTCATGCTTACCACAAATATAGGTACGGATTTTCTTTTTTTCTTCTTTATTTACCTTGTCATTTTATTTGTTCAATAAGCATATATATATATATATATCTCTAAGTATTATAGTATACCTATTATTTTGCACCACTGACAACCCCATTTCTTTATATCCACGCAGTTACTGTCTATTCGAAGGTTGCCTGGAAAAGATCGCAGAAAGTGATATCAGGGTCGCCCATTGTATGTTTTTGAGTAAGAATTGTATTTTTTCATGTTATTTATTTTCTGGTGTACCTACAATAAAGTATATGTAAATAAATAAATAATATTCCGCCAGACTTTTCCATAATTTCGGCCATGGCGACCAATCTCAGCGGAGACCAACCTTCGGCGCGGGAGATATTATAGTGCACAAGTGTGTGCGCAGACACAGGTGCACTCTCTCTCTTCCCTCACTTTCATAGTCCGATGGGACGGCAATCCGACACGACCAGAGAGAGATCAGGCGCAGGACCAACGGCTTAACGTGCTTACCGAGGCACGGGGGTATCACACCGCCAACTTCCAAACTCCGGGCTGTTACTAAGAAATTCACAATGGGAAAACCGAATAACACTTTTGCCCGACCCGGAAATTGAAGCCAGGACCCCACGCCCATCAGTCGTGCTTGCGACCACGAGACCACTGGTGCAGAAGACCAATAAGTACACCAACAGCATTTAGGTACCTGTAACGGCTTAAAACACAATTTAAGTATTACCACAGAATACATAATAGTACAACTGCAGACTCATTGTATTACTTCTAATGTGTATACAAATTATAGGCGTACCTACATTATATTTATTTATTTATTTATTAAAATAAATAAATGTTCAAAATTGTTCAAAGAAAATATGTAAATACATTACCCGAATCAAACGAACAAACAAATGAAACAAATGTTAAGTCACATCCAGTCCCTCTAACTCTTCGCAGATAATCACGGCCAATTAGCAATTCTCCTGGACTTTCATTGTTTTGCTAGATGTTAGATTGTAATTAAATATGTAATTTGTACTGTACCTACAAATAATTGCGCCGCCATTTCAATGGGATATCATGGCCTCCATGGGCCATGGAGTAGCTACGTAATGAAAGTTTTACGGAACTGTCCAATGTAACCTTATTTTATTGCTGATTCTAATTTACGATTGCGTGTGGTCTGAGCTTGTATGTATAATATACTTACTTATTAATCGTTTGGACGTAGGGTTGTGAGAATAAATTATGAAAATGGATATTATAATTCAACTATTAGGGTACTGCAGTGTTTTTTTTTTTTAAGTTAGCTCACACTGTGCCACTGTGAAGCAAAGACCTCCCCCAAATACTTCCAGACATCTTTTTCTAGAGCCACCTCCATTCAACCCCTGCGGTACGCGTCTAGGTCTTCTCGGCCTAGGTTGTTTCGGCCTTTCTTCTCAGAGTAGTCAGATACGAAACGTCGACCTCATCTAGTTTAAAAAAAATATATAATTGACATGTAAAAGTGTTTGTACAAACCGACTTACAGAAAATAAATCATTTATCATTTACTCGCCACGTCTTCCTGGGCTGGCCTCGGCAGCGCCATCCATCCTCAGGCACCCACCGTGTGGAGACTGTTGTCCAGTACTGCTATTGTTACTAACTCTTACGGTACTAATATTCTCTCAAAATCCCACCCTGAAAACTTAGGGGAAGTGAGCTTAAAGAGGGCTGTTAATAGTGACAATCCCTAGCGTCTACAGCTCACTTCAAGCTACCTTAACCTAAGTTTACAAGGTGATTTTTTTATAGAATATACAGAATATGGATTGGTGACTAGGGTTGAAAATAACATGTAAAATACATGTATCTTTCAGACCCCCTGTATTTTTTAATAAAATACAGAAACTTTCCTTGCTGATCTTCGGTTGAATCTTTTGCAAGTTTAACTTTTTTACATGTATTTTACGGTGTATATTTCACAATTATATTAAATAAAATAAAATATATTAAATTAAATATTATAATACGATGGCATTTTGAGGGTAAATTTATAATGATGTAGAGTATAGTACAGACACCTACGGCGGGGCATGCCGCTGTAGCGGCGGTAAGGTCCGTATTAGAGGAGTGGCTCAATAGGAGCCACGGCGCCCTCTGCTTCCGGCTGACGCAGATGCTTACCGGACACGGGTGTTTCGGGAAGTACCTGTGTCGCATAGGCCGGGAGCCCACGTCCCAGTGCCACCATTGTGGTGATTGCCGCGACGATACGGCGCTGCATACGTTGGCGGAGTGCCCAGCCTGGGCCGAGCAGCGCCGTGACTTGGTCGCGGCCGTAGGTGCTGCGGGAAACTGCGGGAAGCTGTTGTGTCTACCATGGTCTGGAGCGAGTCAGGGTGGAGTGCCGTCGCCACCTTTTGCGAGGCCGTGATGCTCGCAAAGGAGGCGGCGGAAAGGGAGAGAGAGGCTGCCTCCTCTCTCCCCTACCGCAGCAGACGCACTGGGCGTCGTAGGGTGGCCGACATCCGGTCACCGTAGGGCGCGGCCTGCGGACGGCAGACTTGGGGCGTCTTGTCGTCCGACCAGCAGCAGGCCTCGAGGCGGCGGCGTCGTGTTCCGCGCGCGCCTCATAGTGGAGTCCTGCGGCCGGGGTGACGGCCGCAGTGGGTGACGGGGCCCGCCTCACCATTTGGCGGGCCAATACCTGTCGGGGGGTAGCGACGAATGCTTCGGCGATACCCGCCCCTCCGACACACGGGTACATGAGGAACACGGGTTGGTTTTTAGTCAGTAAGAGTCTGACAGTCCCCTTCGCCCTTCCTCAAGGCGGAGGTACTCCATGAGGATGTTCCAACCCGACACCAAAAAAAAAAAAAGAGTATAGTACAGACGCCAGCACATTAAGCTACTACATACAATCTGTCAAATTTCTTTAATAAAGATTTTCAACTTTATCGCAAAAGCATAAGGTTCAAAGTTTACAGGGAAAATTTGACAGTTTTGGGTAGCTTGATGTGCTGGCGTCTGTACATAAAACTTGTATCATTTAATCGTTTGTATTACGGGTACTGACTGGGCTGGCTGGATCTATACGTTCTAATTGCGAACTTAAATGATCGGTGTGGTTTTGAGAGAAATTAGTCTTTGAATGGGAGAACACACCAAAGTTCGTAACCGTTTGACGGTAGATCAAATTGAACAAATTAATTTGTAAACTCTAATCTGAAAATTGTCCATTCGAATGAAAACGAACGTACAGACGCCAGCACATCAAGCTACCCGAAACTGTCAGATTTTCCCAATCATCTTTGAACCTTATGCTTTAGCGCTAAAGTTGAAAATCTATTAAAGAAATCTGACAGATTGTAGTAGCTTGATGTGCTGGCGTCTGTACATTTCATGAACTGCCGTGCGATTCTGTAACCATCTCACCGTGAAAGCTTGGGTGAAGTTAGCGTGGAGTGAGCTGTCATTCGCTAGGGATTAACACTATTAAGCGCTCACTTCACTTATGATTTTTACAGAATCGCCCGGCTGGATGAAGTTTACGACGAAGCCAATGATAGTGACATTGAATGGTAGACTATTTGTTTTTTCCAATCATTTAAAACTACTCTAATTATCTTGTGTCAACCGAGATATTGATTCGATTACGTAGAGTACATTCCTGTTCAATTAATATTAATAAGCAAGATTTTTCCCTTTGATTGTTAAATATGAAAAATGCAACAAGTAATATACGTGTATGATTGTATTTTTCAGACAAACGTGACATTTGTTTTTTTTCTCGAAAATTACATGTAAGTATTTTATAGGAAAGATACAAAGTTTCGAAAAAATCAAAATGTACCTTTCGCAATTTTCTACACTATTGGTGATTCATGATGGCTGATTCTGTATCCTAGTGTTTGTATTATTGTCAATACACACGTTAAACTTATAACAACCCTCTGTTTTTGTCAGGGGTTAAAAACGTGGATTGATTATCAATTTTCGTAATAGTTACATTGTCATATTTGATACATTTTCGCAAGCTTACTGAAATTTCACTTGAGGAAAAGTGCTAAGAGTAACCGACCGGTCCTATATACTGAAGGCATTGCCTTTGTGCCTGGCCATTCTTAGAAACATAGTCGATAAGCCAAACGTGCCAAACGTCTACTGCATCCAACAAAAATATTTAAAAACGTAACGTAAAATGTTTCCTTTGCAAACACTTGAATTGTCTCTTCAGCTTTCCACAAAAAAAAAAAAAAAAATCCTAACTATCATCATTTCGCTATGCCAAAATCCGATTAAGGGCTCCCGCAGACAAGCGCGACGCGACGCTGCGACACGATCCTGGTAGAACAAATTATACGAAGTTTTCATAGAAATTGTTCTGTGGGAGCCTTAATTAATAATAGTCACTAAAACATCTTTTAGTAGCTGTTCACAAGATTTTGCTGCACTCCAGTGTAGAATAACTTGGCAACGATACAAGTGTTGATTGCAGGCTCTAAGTGATTCTGTAACTTTGAACAGTTTGTGTGCTCACAGTGTATAACATAACAAGTTATACCCACTGTGGAGAACAAATGTACACTGCAGCTGAAATTGGGTAACAAGGGAGCTACGAGCAAACTCTGTTTGCCTGCTGGCAAATAAATATTCCACTAAAAACCTCTGTTTGGTAGTTGTGTAAAGATTTCAAGGCGGGCTAGCATCATGAATCACTACATAGTATAAAACAAAGTCGCTTCCCTGTCTGTCTGTCCCTATATATGCTTAGATCTATAAAACTACGTAACGGGTTTTGATGCGGTTTTTTTTAATAGATAGAGTGATTCAAGAGGAAGGTTTATATCTATAATACATGCATAATATAGTAGAGAAACACTGATAATTTTAGAGGTTTGTAATGTGATGTCGTAAATAAACACATTTTTTTGCGCTTACATTGTAAACGCTGGCTGAACCCGTCGAGATAGATCAAAATAATGTACTACAATATTGTACACTTTAAAAAGGTCTACAAAAAAGTCCGCAATAGTATATGTCTATCTCTTAGGGATAACCCACAATAACCGTTTTTTATCCTATACTTTTTACGAGAAATAGTGGCTCTAAAATTATCAGTTTCTCCATTGCACCCGTGCGAAGCCGGGGCGGGTCGCTAGTAAGTGTATAATTCAAAATGGCGGCTTATCTTATTTGAAAAAAAGAATACGTGTGACACGCTTTGAAAGACGAAATATAGAATGTATGTTTGGTCAATCCCTAGTATCAGGTGGGATGACACTGACAGCTCACTCCACGCTCACTTCAACTAAGTTTTCACGGTGAGATGGTTACACAATCGCACTGTTGTTGCTATTTGACTCATAAATGTCATAGTAAGGTAGTTGGAATTAAATTACAGTATCATAAAATGAAAACCCAGTGACATTTGCAAAGTAAAATAGAAAATGTTCTGCAACAGTTTCTGCTGTACAGTTTCTTTTGCAATTGGACGGGTTTTCAAGAAACCGCAGCAGTGCGATATTCCAATTATAATTTAAAAAATGCAATAAACAGACTGAAATATAAAAGGGAGTTCGTTTAACGAGCAAAATAAATTGGTTCCGAGCTCTAGACGAAGTACAAGACAGGATGTCTTATTAAGAACAAGACGTAGAAAAATAGATCTAATGAGCGTCGTTGTTTGGGTTGACCTATAAATACAGACATAGTCTTTTGTCATTTTATTATTACAGAAGACCACAACTGGCTGAATTATTCAATGATTGGCACAAATCTGTGAAAATTTAAATTGAGTGCTTTTTTGGATTTTATGAAACTATTATTTATTATGTGGAATTTAATTACAGCTTACGTGTATGTAAAGCAAAGTTAGCCCCACTAGAATTCTATTTCACTAACTATTCACTGATTGACGTCATCGCATCAACGCCGGTTTTCCGAAAAACCAGCGCTGGGGCTCTGTCTCGTATAGGGTCTTAGCATTATGCTGAGCGATGGCCTTTTTGCGTGGATGTGACGCATGTTTTCCCCCAACTTGTTATTTTTTGTGTTTGTTAGGGTTTCGTATCCAAAGGGTAAAAAGGAACCCTATTACCCCCGCTCCGCTGTCCGTCCGTCCGTCTGTCACCAGGCTGTATCTGATAAACCGTGATAATTATACAGTTTAAATTTTCACAGATGATGTATTTCTGTTGCCGCTTTAACAGTAAATACTAAAAAACAGAATAAAATAAATATTTAAGGGGGATCCCATACAACAGACATGACGTTTTTTTGCCGGTTTTATAGATAATGATACGGAACCCTTCGTGCGCGAATCCGACTCGCGCTTAGCCGGTTTTTCTTTTTATGCGTCATGTTTACTGAAAATATAGGTACGTATTTGCTTTTTTCTTCTTTATTTACCTTCACATTTATTTGTTCAATAAGCATATATATTATATGTATATCTATCTAAGTATTATACTCGTATACTTATTATTTTGCACCAATGACAAGCCAATTTTTTTATATCCACGCAATTACTGTCTATTCCAAGGTTGCCTGGAAGAGATCGCAGAAAGTGATAAGGTCGCCCATTGTATGTTTTGGAGTAACAATTGTATTTTATTTGTTATTTTTTTCTGGTGTACCTATAATAAAGTATATGTAAATAAATAAATAATTTTCCTCCAGACCGAATTTCGGCCACGGCGACCAATCTCAGCGGAGACCAGCCTTCGGCGCAGGAGATATTATGGTGCACAAGTGTGAGCGCAGACACAGGTGTACTCTCTCTTCCCTCACTCTCATAGTCCGATGGGACGGCAATCCGACACGACCGGAGAGAGATCAGGAGCAGGACCTGCTCAACTTAACGAGCTTTCCGAGGCACGGGGGTATCACACCGCCAACTTCCAAACTCCGGGCTGTTACTAAGAAATTCGCAATGGGAAAACCGAATAACACTTTTGCCCGACCCGGAAATTGAAGCCAGGACCCCACGCCCATCAGTCGTGCTTGCGACCACGAGACCACTGGTGCAGAAGACCAATAAGTACACCAACAGCATTTAGGTACCTCGTTACAGGTACCTACATTATATTTATTTATTTATTTATTAAAATAAATAAATGTTCAAAATTGTTCAAAGAAAATATGTAAATACATTACCCGAATCAAACGAACAAACAAATGAAACAAATGTTAAGTCACATCCAGTCCCTCTAACTCTTCGCAGATAATCACGGCCAATTAGCAATTCTCCTGGACTTTCATTGTTTTGCTAGATGTTAGATTGTAATTAAATATGTAATTTGTACTGTACCTGCAAATAATTGCGCCGCCATTTCAATGGGATATCATGGCCTCCATGGGCCATGGAGTAGCTACGTAATGAAAGTTTTACGGAACTGTCCAATGTAACCTTATTTTATTGCTGATTCTAATTTACGATTGCGTGTGGTCTGAGCTTGTATGTATAATATACTTACTTATTAATCGTTTGGACGTAGGGTTGTGAGAATAAATTATGAAAATGGATATTATAATTCAACTATTAGGGTACTGCAGTGTTTTTTTTTTAAGTTAGCTCACACTGTGCCACTGTGAAGCAAAGACCTCCCCCAAATACTTCCAGACATCTTTTTCTAGAGCCACCTCCATTCAACCCCTGCGGTACGCGTCTAGGTCTTCTCGGCCTAGGTTGTTTCGGCCTTTCTTCTCAGAGTAGTCAGATACGAAACGTCGACCTCATCTAGTTTAAAAAAAATATATAATTGACATGTAAAAGTGTTTGTACAAACCGACTTACAGAAAATAAATCATTTATCATTTACTCGCCACGTCTTCCTGGGCTGGCCTCGGCAGCGCCATCCATCCTCAGGCACCCACCGTGTGGAGACTGTTGTCCAGTACTGCTATTGTTACTAACTCTTACGGTACTAATATTCTCTCAAAATCCCACCCTGAAAACTTAGGGGAAGTGAGCTTAAAGAGGGCTGTTAATAGTGACAATCCCTAGCGTCTACAGCTCACTTCAAGCTACCTTAACCTAAGTTTACAAGGTGATTTTTTTATAGAATATACAGAATATGGATTGGTGACTAGGGTTGAAAATAACATGTAAAATACATGTATCTTTCAGACCCCCTGTATTTTTTAATAAAATACAGAAACTTTCCTTGCTGATCTTCGGTTGAATCTTTTGCAAGTTTAACTTTTTTACATGTATTTTACGGTGTATATTTCACAATTATATTAAATAAAATAAAATATATTAAATTAAATATTATAATACGATGGCATTTTGAGGGTAAATTTATAATGATGTAGAGTATAGTACAGACACCTACGGCGGGGCATGCCGCTGTAGCGGCGGTAAGGTCCGTATTAGAGGAGTGGCTCAATAGGAGCCACGGCGCCCTCTGCTTCCGGCTGACGCAGATGCTTACCGGACACGGGTGTTTCGGGAAGTACCTGTGTCGCATAGGCCGGGAGCCCACGTCCCAGTGCCACCATTGTGGTGATTGCCGCGACGATACGGCGCTGCATACGTTGGCGGAGTGCCCAGCCTGGGCCGAGCAGCGCCGTGACTTGGTCGCGGCCGTAGGTGCTGCGGGAAACTGCGGGAAGCTGTTGTGTCTACCATGGTCTGGAGCGAGTCAGGGTGGAGTGCCGTCGCCACCTTTTGCGAGGCCGTGATGCTCGCAAAGGAGGCGGCGGAAAGGGAGAGAGAGGCTGCCTCCTCTCTCCCCTCCCGCAGCAGACGCACTGGGCGTCGTAGGGTGACCGACTTCCGGCCACCGTAGGGCGCGGCCTGCGGACGGCAGACTTGGGGCGTCTTGTCGTCCGACCAGCAGCAGGCCTCGAGGCGGCGGCGTCGTGTTCCGCGCAAGCCTCATAGTGGAGTCCTGCGGCCGGGGTGACGGCCGCTGTGGGTGACGGGGCCCACCTGACCATTTGGCGGGCCAATACCTGTCGGGGGGTAGTGACGAATGCTTCGGCGACACCCGCCCCTCCGACACACGGGTACATGAGGAACACGGGTTGGTTTTTAGTCAGTAAGAGTCTTACAGTCCCTTTCGCTCTTCCCCAAGGCGGAGGGACTCCATGAGGATGTTCCAACCCGACACCAAAAAAAAAAAAAAGAGTACATAGTACAGACGCCAGCACATCAAGCTACTACAATCTGTCAAATTTCTTTAATAAAGATTTTCAACTTTATCGCTAAAAACTTGTATCATTTAATCGTTTGTATTACGGGTACTGACTGGGCTGGCTGGATGTATACGTTCTTATTGCGAACTTAAATGTTCGGTGTGGTTTTGAGAGAAATTAGTCTTTGAATGGGAGAACACATCAAAGTTCGTAACCGTTTGACGGTAGATCAAATTGAACAAATTAATTTGTAAACTCTAATCTGAAAATTGTCCATTCGAATGAAAACGAACGTACATTTCATGAACTGCCGTGCGATTCTGTAACCATCTCACCGTGAAAGCTTGGGTGAAGTGAGAGTGGAGTGAGCTGTCATTCGCTAGGGATTAACACTATTAAGTGCTCACTTCACTTATGATTTTTACAGAATCGACCGATTGGATGAAGTTTACGACGAAGCCAGTGATAGTGACATTGAATAGTAGACTATTTGTTTTTTCCAATCATTTACAACCACTCTGTTTATCTTGTGTCAACCGAGATATTGATTCGATTACATAGAGTACATTCCTGTTCAATTAATATTAATAAGCAAGATTTTTCCCTTTGATTGTTGATGAAAAATACAACAAGTAATATACGTGTATGATTGTATTTTTCAGACAAACGTGACATTTGTTTTTTTTCTCGAAAATTACATGTAAGTATTTTATAGGAAAGATACAAAGTTTCGAAAAAATCAAAATGTACCTTTCGCAATTTTCTACACTATTGGTGATTCATGATGGCTGATTCTGTATCCTAGTGTTTGTATTATTGAAGTGTAACCAACACAGCGTAGGCCGACTTTTCTGTGAAAAGCATAATTATAGCATATTTCTATAAATATATTGTATTATATTGTATTACTGTGTGGGGTGGTGAATGCAAGAATTTTATGATTCACCTGGAAAGGGCCCAAAGATCTCTACTTAAAGTCATGACTTTCAGAGCCTTTAGATTTCCCACCAAAGTCTTATACGAGAATTGTGAAGTACTCACAGTAAGACAGAATTATTTTCTGCAAGTTGTTTATAAGCAGCACAGTATTACACCCTATAATGCACAAAATAGTAAGAAGCGCACTATAAAAAATGTTTGCTTACCTATACGCTGTCACACGGCGTCCGCTAGGCGACAGCGGGTATATCTTGCCACTTTTCTTTATAACAAGTTAAACCAAATATTGATCATAAATCCCCTTACGACTCGTGAAACAAAAAAGAAAGTAAAACTCTGGCTACTGACGCAGGATTACAACGCAACTGAAAATTTATTGCAATCAACATAAATATACTAGAACACAAATAAATGGTATTCACACACAAACACACACACACACACACACACACACACACACACACACACATACACAAACACACACACGCACACACAAACGCCCCCATGCACTCCTATTTCTAATTGAATTTTGTTTTAGATTTAATAAGATTATTTAAATTGCTTTTATTCTAATTTCATTTTTTAATTCTATTTTTATTGTATAATTAAATGTTTAATGTTAAATAATAAACTTGATTTTAAGTAAGATAATTATGTCACCTATTGCTGCATAAAACTTGCCCAATTGTAACCAAAATGGAAGCAGTCACTGGCTCCTGAAATACAGGTACTCTAACCTAGCTCTGGAGCCAGGGTCTCTATTTTTTCTGTAACCTGTTTTTATGGCAATAAAGAAATTTATTATTATAATTATTATTATAAAAAAAAAACATATCTCTACGTTTCCTAAAGTTTGTTCTCTAAACCTATGTTCCTTCTGAACAAAACGGCTCGACGAACTCCGTCACAGAAAATAAATGAATTAAGAACAATCAACAGAGAAACTATGTTTTTACAACAGTTCTAAGTTAAGGAAAAAAAACTAACACAAATTACACAGATTTCTATCCACCTCTCCAAACTTGCATAAAGAATACTTTCAAGATTTGGTAAAAACTGTATTGCGAACTATTTGCATAAGTACCGTAATGGCCGAAAAGAAACAAAAAAAAAGAAGAAAATCGCACAACTTTCTTCTAATGTTCTAAATGTACATTTAAAATCTCATAAGACCATAGACAATACTTACGCAACCTCTTCGCTCTATAGTCTATTGTCTGAACTGAAGAGGTCGTAATATGACAGAAGAAGACGATTAATGTGTGTTTACTATAATTACTATTACACTGAAGATGTAATAGGGGCCGTCGGAACAATAATGTTCTAATAAAAAGTTTTGTCAGCACGAACGGTAATCTAGTTAAATGTTCCGTACACGCCAATTAAGAAAATTATGTACATAAACAATGCTATGTGTTTAACAATAGCATACACACAACTTGATAATTTTATCGAATTTTAACTATGTTTTTAACTATGTTTTTTGATCAATGAAACTTTACAGCCCGATATACACTGTGCGATTCAATTGCTTGAGGCGTTTCATAAGTTGAAATCAAAATCAAAAGTTATTTATTCAAACTAGGCTGAGAATCAGCACTTTTCGAACGTCAAAATTACAAAAGACAGTCCCCCAAAACGCCCGCCCTTCACCACTTCCTAGTGCTTTCGCTGGGGAGAAGAAGTGGCGCTACAAACTCCCCAGCAGTACAGCTGTCTGTTCAGTTAGAAAATAAAGCTGAAATGAGACAAGGATAAAAGTTACACAATATAAACAGTGATTACACGATGGCAGTCATTTGTTTCTTCATTATGCCACAGGCAAGGAACTTGCATCGTTTAATTGACGCCCCATTTAAACGATGCAAGTTTCTTGCTTGTGGCAAAACTAAGCTACACTAAAAGTCCCATAATAATTTGAAAATCATGTTGACTCTGTGTACAATATCCATTAATGCCGTTTAAATTGCCTACCATTTAAAACAAAAGACCGGAAGCCTAAATACCACTGAATTTAGAGCAAAGCAAGATTTAATATAATAGGTATATCTCATGTTAATGTTATAGATATAAACTGTGGCGGTTCCTGTAAGCCGTTCTGATGGAGAGTTCTTTAAATAAATGGGATTCTAATTCCGTAAGATATGGGTCGTGGACACGGAGTATAAAGAAATAAAGCGCTAACGTGCGCGTGTCTGCAGTGTTTGCCGAATTAGGCCTGAAACTCTGGGATTTGACCGAAGCATAATAATGATGCTTCATAACTTGACACACAGCAATCATCTTATAATTAAAACTTTCGGCACACGGGCTATTTTTGCAAGGAGATAGAAGATCGGTTAGTGAGTGATTCTAGTGAAATATGGAGGGCAAGTTTTTGGTCAGAATTCAAAACATTGCTACTAAATCTACACTAGAGAAATCTCATCTTCTCTTACCTTTGATGTCAATTAGATAATTTGAAGCAGTTAAATTAGAATTTTGCAACTTGTATTTATCAATTTTTTCCATTGAAGTGAGTATCGAGCACTCTATTTTCACTACTCTATGGTTATTATATGAAAGAATGCCTCACAATAGCATGCGGGGTATGTAAGGATCGTTATCTATAGGACCCTTTTCTTCGAGACCACAATGAAGAAATTTATTGCCATAGGAAATATTTACCGGGAATTTTAGTGAATGTGTGCTGAATTTGGCATAAAACAGACCTCTTTCTGTTTGAGGTGGTTGAAAAAAGAAGTGGAGGAAACTGGGTGAGTCTTTCTTCTACCGAGAGATAACGCTCTTTCTGTTTAGTAAAAAAATGACAAAATGGACTAAGGACTTTTTGGTTACCTACTTTTACGAATTGCACGGTTGTCTTACCCAAAGGTTTCCAATTTACAGTTTACGTAGAAAAAAAATCTGCTGTTCCCTACATTTTATGCGAACATAAATGTAGGGAACAGCTGTTTTTTTTCGCGGTTTTAAGTTTGGTCCCCACAGTAATAGTTGTTCGTAATGATGAGTACAATGACCCCTTCTAATATTTTGTGTATGAAAAAATAGACCTTATATGTATGGGTCCACACATATAACAAAATATCCAATGTATTAGAAAGAGACATTTCCGCTTTTCAAAAAGAAATTGACAGATCTATTAATTAATAATTAAATTCCTGACGTATAAGAATTCATATTGATAATACGACATCTATGTATTCCTGACTTGTACTAAATCATTTATATTTTTAATTTAACTTTATTGACCTAGAACTTGACGAGTTTATAATGCCATTTTATTAAACTCGACATTATGTCAATTATCTATTTCAAATGATATACTGAATTTCATCTTGACGTTGTAGACTTATATTGATTTGATTGAATGTATTAATAATATTTATATTAATGAGTGTTTATTATTATTACAGCTGAAACTGTTTGCATGCCTTAGTTAAGGTAGTTAGTATTAGATCATTTTAAACCCTTTCTTTCCCATGTTTCTCTTTTTCTTTTCTTATTTTGAACATCTGTAACTTGTACCTACTTTCCGTGCAAATAAAGAACTATTCTATTCTATTAATTAGCTCCACCATTGTCAATTAGTCTACAAACAAATTCACGGAACACTAAAAATTAAAAAAAATGGCGTCAAGTCAAGGTGGTCACTTTCTCCGCGCCGTGACCAGAAAGCGTGATCCTAAATTAACAATGTGTAACAGAGATAGGAGTAACATAAAAAAAATTGTATTAGTTTCTATCGTCCAAGATAACTTGCTCATTAAAATTGTTACCTAATTAATTTTATGCTGACTGCAAAGTTTGTTTGTTTTGCGGATAGTTGTTGGGTTTAAGTGAGGGTGACGGGTGCTTATACGAGTAGTAATCTTGGCTGGCAACACGATGTTATCAGTGATGCAACTTTTTATATTCGAAGTTTTGTAGAGGTCGAAAAGTCTGTCGTTGGTGAGATGGACCGATGACGTCACTAAGGACCAGCCGGTCGATTCTGTAAAAATCTCACCGTGAAATCATAAGTGAAGTGAGCTTGAAGTGAGCAGTGTCAATAGTGTTAATCCCTAAGGGTGCGTTTCCACAGAAGCGGAGCTGCGCGGAGCGGAACGGAGACGTGTAGGAACCGTCCAATCACAAACGAGACGAGTGATGCTATGAGGATTTCAACCATTATGATTAGTCGATTCCTGCACGTCTCTGCTCCGCTTCGCCCAGCTCCGCTTCTGTGGAAACGCACCCTAATGACAGCTCACTCCACGCTCACTTCACCCAAGTTTTCACGGTGAGATGGTTACAAAATCACACGGAAGCAGTACGATTCTGCAACCATCTCACGGTGAAAACTTGGGTGAAGTGAGCGTGCAGTGAGCTGTCTGTGTCATCCCACTGATGCTAGGGATTGACCAAGCAAAAATTTACAATCATAATCGAGATTTTAATAATATGTTTTTATGTTAATTGTATTGATAATTTTATATAATTTCAAAGCTAGTTTTTAGTTGTTTTGATCGATCAGGTTAAGCTACGCTTGCCACGGTTGGTCCGTAGATAGGTGACCATCTTCACATACCAATACCAAGTCCCATGTAATAGGAGGGAGCCTACAACCATCGCAAAAAGCCTCACGATATTTACGTCGATAATCTTAGATCTTAAAGGAAGTGAAGTGCGAAATCTCCGAATCAAAATACCTTCACCAGATTGCACAGTCAGTTAAGTGTAAGAACATGAACCTTTTATGTCAAGGTTCCCGACTTTACTTATGTAAGTAAATACTTATCTCACCTGAACATCTGGGGTCAATCGGCCCAAACGGATTCAATCGGTTCACTGAACTGAACCCTTTAAGGATACGAAGATTTCCTTTGAGCTAAGTGGGAAATACCTTTAGATATAGGTAGCGAAGGAAACGATAGATTTTTTTAGGGGTTACACGATGAAAGAAGACATCGGAGACCCTTCAATAACTAACATTCAATGTGTTACTTACGAATTCTGGTTTTACGAATATATGTCAATGGGAATATATGTAAGTAGGAAATTATCAAATAACTTCTCCCACTCTAGGCGGAGCGGGAGGGCGTGTCTGACTTTTACTGACTAAAACCCACCCGTGTTCCTTCAGTTGCCTGTGCCAAGGGCCACGGTAACTCTTTCGAACAACCCGCGACCCTGTCAAACAAGTGCATGGCTGTAATTGCGACATGTCAAAACATTGAGATTCCTTTGCTGAATCTAAATGAAATATAAATGTATGCACATAAACCTTCCGGAATAATATCAACATCGACTCGAAGAGTGACTTCGTTTATACACACTATTCATACAGATTATATTAATGTACGTCTTTTTTACATCGTTCTTCACATATATAGTTATAAATTCCACGTGAATGATGTATAAATAATAATTTTGTAATAATATAATTATAAGGAGTGTCCATAGAGTTTCCTGCCCGTTCTTATTCATAGTTACCTACTGCGCTTTGGAATTGGCAACTTGCTTCATGATTCTGACTGACCGACTCCTTGACAGCTCAAAAGTGTCTGTAAAAGCTTGCACACCTGTAGGGCCCAGAACTTTAGGAATAAAAACTTTATGTACACGCTGTCCTTGTCCAGACACACTCTTGGCAACAATCCTACATCATACAAATGCCTCATTACACGATTCAACACCATAATTAATAACACACAACAAAAATTATAATCACCTTAAACAATCTTCTCTTTATCTGCCACTTAAGCGTTCTGCTCCAGATTCTAATCCGTTCCGGTCAAGAACATCACTCTACGAACATATTTGAACTCATCATCTGTCTAGTTTTTCAAACCTATGTTGGGTCCAGTCTAACTGAGTGCAACTAAATACCAGTATTTTGCATGGAGCGACTGCCTATAAACCTACCAAAGTACAACCCAGTTACTGGGTCAAACACAAACTCAACTCAAACTCAAAGTATTTATTTAAATTAAGTAATTTACAGGCACTTGGGAATTGATAAAGGAGTCAGTCGTTCAGAAACATGAAGCTAATTGCCCGAATTAATACGATACCCCTCGGTAAGACTGGTTGCCAGGTTTTTGGGCTGCAAACTACCCGCAACGACTGCCAAATATTGACAACTGACAGCCAGGACCTACGGCCCAACCTGCTTTCTGAGGCAAAACATAATTCTTTGAACAAGTACTTATTAATTGAAGTTTCCCCGAAGTTGGTGTCACTCCTTTGTGCAGAACTACGGTTACTTAATTAAATAAATCTCGATGTTATCTCGTGTTTCTAACACTAACAAGCGGAGAAAGAATCTAGATAGTGTTCTCGATTAGAGCAATTAAAGCTAAGCTTCGGCGTGCTTTGTGCCCTCGTGACGAGCTTGAAAACGCATCGCTTGTGTTTGTCCCCTACTATTTTTTTTTTGTAACTGTAGTTTTATAATTTTTAAGCGACTCTAATGACCGACGACTTTAAGGAGGTGGCTGGGACAGAGTGGATGCAGAAGGCGGGGTGTTGTGGCGGAGTTGTTGGAAGAGGCCTATGTCCTGCAGTGGACTGCCATAGGCTGAGGTGATTGGTTGATTGAAGCGACGTTAGTTAGATTAGCAGGTTCATCAGGTTTCCTAAAACCATCTTCAGTCAGGGTCCGCCTAGGTTCTTAAATAATTGAAACAATGCAATGCAGTTTTTTCCATGTCAATGTCTTCTATGTATTTTGTGTGGGGCGTTGGGTAGTTTTGAATCAACCAACACGACGATTTGAGCTGAATAGTAATCATTATTATTAGGTACAGACGCCAGCACAACAAGCTACCTGAAACTGTCAAATTTGAACCTTAATCTTTAGCGATAAAGTTGAAAATCTATTCAAGAAATTTGACAGATGTAGTAGCTTGATGTGCTGGCGCCTGTAGATTCATTTAATTAAGGATAGTTAGAAATTATAATTCTTCTTTTTCATTTACCGAGAACCAGTAGTATCATCTCAGATATAATCTCCGAGACAGATTGCGAGTACCGACTCGTTACAGATAAGGCGATTAATGTACATCGTAGGGGATGCGCCGGAGTCTGTACCTATGCAGTATTTATAGTTCTCATTATAGTGGACCCTGAGATATTGCGGGGGCAACTTTATCAGCTAATGTGGCCAGGTGTAAGAAATGTGGCCATGTGTATGAGTGCTTATGTTTGTCGTTGTCTGCTCACTTATGCACGAATTACAAATAATTTTAATACATGATGGCGGCAAAGATAAATTTTAGTTAATCCAATTCTTGTCCAAAAACCTGTCTTGCCAGCATCGAAGCCCCTCAAACATATACATATGTCTTCTAGTGTCTTACAAGATGAAAAATCATAATTACCTAGTCTGCTGTTGATTATGAAGCTTCCAAATCTTCCACCTAGTGAGGTGATGATTGCTATCCTATGAACGTTAATAGCAATCCGCGAGTTGACTAATTTTTTTTTATTATTTAAATTGAAGCTATTTTACCTCACTAATAGCTTGGTATAAACAGTTTTTTAATATTTTTAAAAATTGAAAAGATATGAGCGTTCAACAGAGAAGGAAATACTGAATTGTGACGTCATAGTTCAGTATTGCCATATAAATTACATGCAAAACTTCGTTTTGCGAGAAAGAGATAGACAAAAAGTTTCTATAAGTTATAAGTTTTTTATTTTTCGACCGATTTCAAATTTGATTTCGAATTCTATTATTGTATTACATGTGTGGATATATTATCTACTAGAATATATAGTATTCAATATCATGCAACTACCCAATTACAGCAGAGGAAGTCACTGTTCAGTTTTATAAACTTTCTCATCATCAATGACAGTGAAATCGCCCCCGCTTCAGCTTACCCCCTACACCACCAATCCACAACTGATCTATGAAGCCCTATTACACTGTCCGTTAGCAAATGAGCCAGTGATTGCTATCCCTTAGGTTTTACTTTGTATTTAGTTCAAAACATGTTCGTTTTGATTAGAGGGATATTACTTAAGATTCTTTTACTTCCTGCCGTGATGATAAAGATAATTAAAATGGTATCTTAATGCACACGGCATTAAGATAGCATTTTAATTATCTTTGGTGTTGGCAATCTATTTTAGAGGCAAGTGTAATATGCTGTAGGGATTAATAAAGCTAGAGTGTGGACTAGTGTTCATTCTAGTTCCGAGTATGGAGCGATTTTGTTACATTATTATAGTAGTATTAGTATCTAACAGTCTTTCTGAATATTGACTTTGGAGCTTTGGCTTTTATAGGTGGGGCCCGTGGCTAAATGATAACGGCCACACAGGTCGATCGATCAGGTTAAGCTAAGCTTGCCGCGGTTGGTCTGTGGATGGGTGACCATCTTTACATACCGAGACCCCTGCGTGCCTCGGAAAGCACGTTAAGCCGTTGGTCCCGGCTGTCATTCGTAGATCTTTGACAGTCGTTACGGGTCGTCAGTAGCCCGAAAGACTGACGAGCAGTCTTACCTAGGGGTATCGTATTACCCAGTAACTGGGTTGTGGAGATCAGATAGGCAGTCGCTCCATGTAAAATACTGGTATTCAGCTGCATCCGGTTTGACTGGAAGCCGATCCCAACATAGTTGGGAAAAGGCTAGGCAGGTGCTGATAATCAATAGAAATAGCATAAAAAATATGATTAAAATCTCGATTATAATTGTAAATGTATTCATGGTCACTCCACGCTTACTTCACCTAAGTTTTCGCAGTGAGATGGTTACAGAATCGCACTGCTGTTGCTCTCAAAGTTAACCATTAATACAATGTCGATAAGCACAATCGTCCAATATCCATATAGCTTTTTTTTTTTGTGTGAAATTATGATATAACTTCTCCCGCTCTGGGCGGAGCGGGAGGGCGTGTCAGACTTTTACTGAAACTAAAACCCACCCGTGTTCCTTCAGTTGCTTGCGCCAAGGGCCACGGTAACTCTTTCGAACAATCCGCGACCCTGGCAAATATCCATATAGCTCAATAACTAATTGACGACTTGACTAGCCACAATGGTACTGGAAGCCACTATTATCGTCAAATTTACACCTTAGTACCGCTACTTAGTAATGCCTTGTTTAAGATCTCGTTGAAACCGGGTGTTGTGAGCCTTGGAAAGGTAATAATCAAACCGATGGTTAATTTAAGTAGTGTTAGAGGCTATTACGAAGGAATTGCTAAGGTTTGGCGGAAAAGTCTATAAAAATATTTTATTATCACCTGCCCAGCCTTTTCCCAACTAAGTTGGGGTCAGCTTCCAGTCTAACCGGATGCAGTGATACAAAATACATAAATTGACCCTACAGGGTCCGTAATTGTACCTTAGCTTTGAGCCATTGTAAAATCTTGCTCATATTATGGAACGCTAAATAAAGATATGAATTTGAAGTATTGCGTTTAAAGTAAAGGAAATTGGGTCCAAATGTCCATCACCAATGAGTGACATAGGTCTCGTTAGTGGTGAACATTTAGACCAATGGTATCCATTGTCTTTTAAGGATAGTAAATTCCTGCTAAGAATACTCCGAAGAGACCATTAACGGAGATTTGCCTAAGATTATGATTCCCCGAATGTAGGTAATCTAGATGGCATAGTATGTAGCCGAAGTAGAACTAGAATAAACTGTTTTAATAAAACGTATTTTGAACGCGATATAAACATATCATCACTTTTTTGCCCAAGGGTATGGCAGCACCCCCCGGAGGGGGAGGCAAAATTAATTATTTTTTAACAATAATAATATTCCACAACTTTCACACAACGCCATCTAGTCCCAAATTAAGCAGAGCTTGTGCTATGAGTACTAGACAACTGATAAACATACATATATATTATAGATAAATTATACCCAGACAGAGAACAAATGATCGTGCTCATCACACAAACTTTTGTCCTGGGTGGGAATCGAACCCACGACCTTGCGTATAGTAGTCAGGGGCACTGACCACTAGACCAACAGGCCTGCCACCTACCTGATGATTGACTCACGTGATCAACTTTGAACGTTAATATCTCGGAAACGTGACACTGCGGGTTTTGGTGTTATTACGCTTTATGTTTGTATTTTTATGGGTTTCATCCGTGGCCACCATTTTCAAAATGGCGTGACAGTAGGTATGCCAGGCTCCATATAAAAATCTTCAAACCCCTTTATGTGATACAGTAGTCAGGGGCACTGACCACTAGACCAACAGGCCTGCTGATAAAGTTTTCACCTTTCATATCATCGGGCAAACATTATGTGCTCATGCAAGAACTACGATTGCAGTCTACCAATTCGACTCTCAACCAATCAAATGGGTGTCGAAGAATGTGTAAAATATTAAGGCATAATTTAATTTAGATGTCATCATCTGCCTAGCCTTTTCCCAACTATGTTGGGGTCGGCTTCCAGTCTAACCGGATGCAGCTGAATACCAGTATTTTACATGGAGCGACTGCCTATCTGACCTCCACAACTCAGTTACTGGGTAATACGATACCCCTTGGTAAGCCTGGTTGTCAGGCTTTCGGGCTTCTGACTACCCGTAACGACTGTCAAGGATCCACGAATGACAGCCGGGACCCACGGCTTAACGTGCTTTCCGAGGCACGGAGGGACCTCGGTATGTAAAGATGGTCACCCATCCACAGGCCAACCGCGGCAAGCGAAGCTTAACCTGATCGATCGACTTGTGCGGCTATTATTATTTAGCCACGGGCCCCACTAATTTAATTTAGATAAGAAAATTAAATGTATGAGCGTTTTGGATTTCAAATCTGTTAGCTCGTAAGACCAACTGAATAAATAAATAAATAAAATCATCATGGCTTTTAAAATTATGTGGTGCATAGAACCAAGTTATGCGAAAAACCGCTAGCACTCATTTGTAACAAACGACAAACACGTAACGAACGCGCGACGTAAACGTAACGCAAATTCGAATGATTTTTTAATCGAAAATACGATCTTATAGCATATTGATTTTAATTTTTGCGATAAGCACAATCCCGACCCACACCCATAGATAAATCAAGTCTTAAAACTTGGGCTTTACTTTTTGTAAATAATTTCATCACAACTGCTCTATAAACGGTGAAGGAAAACATCGTGAGGAAACCGGCATTTCCTAGAACCAGAAGACATGTGACATCTGCCAACCCACACTGCGCGTGGTAGGTTTACAGCCCCACTCCCTCTCGAAGAAAGGAGGCCTGTGTCTCAGCAGTGTGAACATTAGGGTGCGTTTCCTCAGAAGCGGAGCTGGGCGGAGCGGAGCGGAGACGTGTAGGAATCGTCCAATCACAGACGAGACGAGTGACCCGATGAGGATTTCAACCATTGTGATTAGTCGATTCCTCCACGTCTCTGCTCCGCTTCGCCCAGCTCCGCTTCTGTGAAAAAACGCACCCTGATAGGCTGATTATACTTACGCTTACTTCGCGCGGTCGAGCGAGGGCCACTGAACTTCACAACCGCTTAAACCGATCCCCTTAGAGGGTTGACTAGAATTTAAATTTGTGGTTTATGTAAGTACTAATTTACTATCTTTATGCGCTATAAAAATACCCTGGCTTCGGTTACTAAGTAAATGAAAGGACATTATGGAGACTTGGTGCCTTAATTACTAATTAGAGCGGACTTACCTTTACATTGTTGGCCTCGAATCGTAATTTATTTAAGTTATTGTATTGCCGTACGTATACAACGTGTAACGTTAAATGCGCAAAACCTGAAAATAGTTTGATCAGAATAACGAGCAGAATTAATTGAAACACTTTTTAATATAGGTCACATTTTTCAAAAAATCTTCATTAAAAACGTTGCCGTGTCTATTTATTAATAGGTCAAGCAAGCTAACGTCAGCGCGGCGCAGCGGCCCGGTGACGACTTCTCCCTCGACAAAGCATCGTCGCAGACGCAAGAAACGATCAGAATGGCCAGTAAAACTAAAACAGCACATAAATCCTTTAAAAAATGTTTAATGACTTATTTTCTCTTTGAAATAGGTCAATTGAATTAAAAATCAGTTGGGGTGTCTGAGGTTTTGCGCATTTAACGTTACACGTTGTATATGTCTTGTTTTTGATGTTTTTAGAGCCCGAGGACATTTTTTGACACTATTTTCACACACCAAATGTCAATTTTATTGTTGAAATTTAGACTTATTACAGATTTATATTCATTTAAATATGACATGAGCTAGACAGGACATCTTTACTACTGAACTAATGAAGGGCGATTTTTCCCTATCCTTCCAGAGAATACTTATCAACGTGTATTTATCCCATTCTCACGTATGGTTCTCCAACAGGGTCTTTGAAAATTTAGCGGAAGTCCATGCTCGAGGTTTACCAGAGAGCTAAGGAATGAAGTATTCTGGGTATTAAACTTGTGGACCGGGTTAAGAATACAACAATCCGTTCCATCATTAAAATAAATTTCACTCGGAAAACTGTCACACGTAAATTGCAATTTTTTTATTTGCATGCGGCAGATGTGTCCAGCCTAAGCCGGCTGGACACATCTGCCGCATGCAAAAACGACATCGCGGCAGGCCCAGACGGAGATGGCGGGATGAGCTGGACTCCTTTGATAAAGATTGGTCCTTGGCAGCTCTGGACAGAGAGTGGGAAAGAGAGTAGGGAGGTATTTGCCCCGCAGTGGGACATCAATGGCTAGTAATAATAATATTAAATAAATTACCCTTCATACCTCTCCTAACCAATACCTCTCATAATCTTTATCTTTATCAAAGGACCAATGTCCTTCCAGGGCGAACAATTTATAGCTATTGTTCGCCCTGGAACCAAGAGCGTCGGAAAATTATGTGTTGTATTGTCGATCATTAGTAAATTCCTATAAAATCTTATTTTCATAGCGGACTAGCTGCAGTTGCAGAATAGATATATTTAAGAAAAAGTATCAGATTTTGAGGTTATAATCGAACCATAACATTAACATTAACATTTTCATAGCACCGAGTGATTTTTAAGAAACTGAAAAACAATATCATAATACATTTAGCTATTTTTAGTAGCTATCTAGATAGTTAGGTACCTATGCAACTTTTTTCTAAAGCCTAATCTTTTTCGGCACGACATGACGTTTGCCAAAAATGGCGGCGATTAATGTTATTAGTCGCGTAAAATACTTAATAATGTTCATTATGGCATGCAGCCAGTCGACGTTACAAAAGTATTTGCAACTATGTAATATAGTAAAATAGACAATCAATTATCGTGTATGTCCGATACTTGTGTAGCACAGGGCGATTCTGGACAATGCTCTTTCAGAACGCAGGCTCATAATTGTCTTCTGACTCCATTCATAATTTACTTGTAATTCCTGCTTTCCAATCCTAACTCGAATGGTATTAACGTGTTGATATGCCAGGTATCTCTGTAAGCAGGTTTAGATAGGAGGCAGCGATAGCGGAAAAAAGTGATACGGTTTGTTTATTGCTATTACGTGGGACTTAGGTAAATGGCGAAATGTATATTTTTCACAAAAAAATAAAATAAAAGTCTCTTTTTTCACATTCAATCCTTTGATTGAAGCCGCCCTATGGCTTCAATTTTCTGTGATTCAATTGAACGTTGCTACCAATTCATTGATTATTTCCGCGCGTAAGAATATATCCTATCCTATGAGTTGAATTTTATATTATTTGCCTATTTATTTGTTTTTGTTTTTTTGTTTTAGTATTAAAAGTTTACTTCAAATAAGTGTTCATATTTATTAACAGGTTATTTTCATATGAGGTTTTTGAAAGAACGCGGCTTCTACTCCGTTCACCTTTTATACCGTGTTTTTAAACAGAAAAAAATACATTTTCTACTTTATTTCAGTAATTGCATTTGTAAAATAAAATAATTGATGATTTTAAAGAATGAAGACTGTACAGAATCGGGGAAATTCCACATTAAAATGATCAAACTGACTCATTCTATTGTAAAGCAATACATTAACAACACGAACCCTTCGTTTTAGTAAGATTTATCTGGTTTTTTCGACACAATAGATGATTTCAAAGGGTGGACAGAGTTGGGGACAGTGCACATTACAATGATCAAAGCATCGATATCTCATTCTGTTGTAAGCAATACTTTACTAGAAGGGTACTACCACATTAATGAATTCTACTGCTAGAAAGAAAAGCATTACTTGTAAGGCTGGCTTCACGTTGCTTCCGGATGTTCCTGTTCCGTATAAGGCGGGAGGAAACGCCCGGGTGTCACCATTGTGTGGATCGCACGGAAGACACGGTGGAGCATACGGTGGAGGTCTGCCGGCTCGGGTGGAGCACCGTCGCGTCCTCATGGTGGCGATAGGCGGCGGCAATCTTATGGGAAGCTGTCAACTCCTTCTGCGAAGCAGTAATGCTTGCAAAGGAGGGTGTGGAACGAGTGAGGGAGAGGCAATCTTTGCGCCCTCACGCCCCTAGTCGCCGCAGGATCCGATTCCAATTCGCAGGCTTGCGGACGGCGAGCAATGGACTGCTCGCCGTTCGGTAAGGACCAGGCCCGGGTCGACGGCGCGTTCAAAGAGATGTCAGCACTAACTGACAGGGTCCGCTAGGGCCTATGTCTGCCAGGGTTGCGGGTTGTTCAGAAGAGTTACCGTGGCCCCTGGTACAGGCAAATGAAGGAACACGAGTGGGTTTTATTCAGTAAAAGTCTGACACACCCTTCCGCTCCGGCCAGAGCGGGAGAAGTTATTTGATAAGTTCCCACCAAAAAGAAAAAAAAAAAAAGACTGGCTTCACGTCCCCAGATCCCTTAGTGATTCAAGGTGTCCATACGGGGCGGCAATTTCTTACGGTGGCAACTGAGTCAGATTGGGGGACTCCGAAGAGCCGCAATGTGCATATCTCTTGTCCTACTCTATGTGTAATAATACCTGCACCATGAAAGACTTGCGAGGTCAGCGCTACTAACGCTGTTGGCATGGCTGAATTCTGGTCGATGCTTATACATATAAAAGTCTGCCCGCAACTTCGTTCGCGTTGTAATCAACTATATTATAATATAAAACTTACCCTATGGCATTGTTTCCCATAGCTGTGGTGTCATCTCTGGACCATACATAATAAACAGTTATGAGTACCTATTTTGTATCTGTAATAACTAAAATAAATACCTAATCCGAATTTTTTTGCTGTTTATTTTATTAAGGGGGTCCGTGAAAACTGTGCTTGATTTCCTAGGGGGTCCGTGGCTGAAAAAGGTTGGGAAGCACTGCCCTATGGCACTCGGCACAGTGTACCTTTCTGTATGTGAAAAAAAATTTCGAAATCGGACTTCCGAAATTACCTCCTACATCCAAATTTACAAAAACCTCTTTATAAAATATATAATATAGTGTAGATTAAAATGGAATCGTTGGAGATGAAAACTATTTTTTGTCAGCGTATGGGCACGTTGCTCGTTTTCTCACCTGATACTCGTAAGAAAATCGCTCCCTGTATTACCTAAGTGCCTTGTAAAGTATTCAGGGATCGTACCACATGTAGGTCGGTAGTACTTTACCGCTGTCTTCTGTGCCAACCAGCGCCATACTTCTGTTTAAGCTGAAAGATTTAGTTAACAACCTAATTATTTTAATTACTTTGCTAAAATGTATATTCATTTAAAACATGTGAAATTGTTTATTCTAGGTTAGCTAGGTCTACCTTGTTAAGCGGGTTTTTACAGAATTTTGTGTAGGCAGTTGTTTTAAAGTTTGGTTGGTTGGTGAATTAATTAATGTTGTGTTTTTAAATTAGGTTTATGTTAGTAAATTTACCTTCAAAGGTTGAATTTTTAAAGTGCCCTGTTATCTAGTACAGTACCCACATAAAAGTTTTCTTTTGTTTTTTCAGTTAACGTACATTCGTAATTTACCTTTTATGATACTCTTGTGTAAGAGAACTACAAAACACTTTTGATTCCATAATGTACTTTGAAATGGATAGGTTATGGATAAAGTGTCATTCTATCAGCGATAACGACGATGGAAATGTGAAAAATTTAGATTGTCATAAGCTACCATTATTATCTGCCTAGCCTTTTCCCAGCTATGTTAATACAAGTATTTTACATGAAGCGACTACTTATCTGACCTCCTCGATACTCCTTGGTAAGACTGGTTGTTAGACTTTCGGGTTTCTGACGACCCGTAACGACTGTCAAAGATGCAACAGACATAACACGGATGGGTTTTAGTCAGTAAAAGTCTGACACGCCCTCCCGCTCCGCCGAGAGCGGGAGAAGTTATTTGATAATTTCCCACCCAAAACAAAAAAGGGTTCTACTACTAAAACTATATCAGAATATTTCAATCGAAAATGCTTTCAGAAGACTAATTATTCTCATAATAAAAAAACGTTCAAAACCTAGTTACAATCTCATCTCAGCGACAATCATTGTCAAAACACGTGTCAAAAATGTAGAAAAAAAACGTTTTTTTTTTTTTTTTTGACCGATTGGGACTGAGATTAGGCTGTGAACGTTCTTAAAATTACGAGAAATGCCAAACAGGTTTCGCTTCAAATCGACTCGATATTGTCCCCAATAACATCGCTTTACGCATTTACGAACTTTAGTAAATAAAGCATCATGTACACTGTCCAACGTTATGGCCAATGCGACAGGAATGCGTCATCCGGCGCAACGCAACGGGAAAACTCAGCGGTTTTGTGGCGAGCTCTAATTAAACCACTGCATAATTAGGTCGCGTGCCCGGCCGTGCTAAGAGCAATGGACATGTAGGGGCGACGTGTACGTAGGTATGTAGGTGGATAGCGCATTATGTAAGATGTAAGTATCTTTGAAGTGACCTGTAGGATCCTGCAGGGTAATTACGTAACACACTTACTATTGCAACAACTTTGAAAAAAAAAAAAAAAACTTTAATTTTGACAGCTCATCAACATTCATTGCGTTATACAATGTGTAACGTTAAATGCGCAAAACCTGAAAATAGTTTGATCAGAATAACGAGCAGTTAATTGAACCACTTTTTAATATAGGTCACATTTTTCAAAAAATCTTCATTAAAATCGTTGCCGTGTCTATTTATTAATAGGTCAAGCAAGCCAAGGTCAGCGCGGCGCAGCGGCCCGGTGACGACTCCTCCCTCGACAAAGCGTCGTCGCAGACGCAAGAAACGATCAGAATGGCCAGTAAAACTAAAACAGCTCATAAAACCTTTTCAATTTTTTTAATGACTTATTTTCTCTCTGAAATAGGTCAATTGAATTAAAAATCAGTTGGGGTGTCTGAGGTTTTGCGCATTTAACGTTACACGTTGTATACGTTGTTGAGCAGACGAACATTTGAAACATTATGTACAATGGATTAGCAATTTCCTTCAATATCTATCGGATTGTGGTTGTAAGTATGTTACGCAATCGGGGTACTGCAGTGCTATTCTGTAAAAATCTCACCGTGACAACTTAGGTGAAGTGAGCGGGAAGTGAGCTGTCATTAGTGTTAGCGTCTGTATTTTATATTACACCTTTTATTTATTATCTGGCAACATTTCACTTCGAAACTTCAGTTGTTATTAACCGGCAACGCCGAACCGCTCTTATTGGTCTGTGGTTTCAATTGGTGTATAGCTAACCAATCAGAGCGAGGCGCGCGTTGTGGCGGGCATTTGGAATTGTAAAAGGAATCTGTCGGGGATTCGGTGGTCAGTCGATCGTCGAGCAGTCCCCAGTGAACATCAAAAGAAATAGTGTACGTGTTTACTTGGTGTTAATTTTAAGGTAATGATGTATTTACACTTTTGCCATTTTATTGTGAAGTATTTTGATATTATGAAGTAAATATGTTTTCTGAACTGTTTATGGAGTCTTTCATTTACATTTCAGAAGTGGGATTAGCGGATTTTCACTCGTAAAAAAAAAAGAGGGCTTGAAATACGAGAGTTGAAACCCATCCGTTAATCCCGCCCACGCTTATTAGTTTTTCATTTTCTTCCCTTTTGCTTACACCCTTAACTTACATTGTAAAAGAAAAGCTCCATAAAATGTTTTAATGTGGTAAATTTCAACGATAGTTACATCAGTCACGTAAGTACCATTCTATTCTATTGGTAATTCAAAAAACGTTAATTGTCACTCATGTTTAAAATACCTAATTCAGGAAACTGTTGTGCTGTGTCTTACTTACAAAGTTGATGAATACCCTGTAAGGAGTATGCAGCCCATTTTTGCCGGGGCGACACTCTGGAGATGGGATGCATACGCTTTCAACTGTTAGTTTATGTTTAAAATCGTCTTGTGTTGGTTTTTTGCATCTTGCCGAGGCACTCCTACGGAGATGTAACGGACTATTTTAAGCATGTACCCCATTTTGCCGGGCGACGCTCTGGAAATGGGATGCATGCGTTTTTAATTGATAGGTTATGTTTAAAATCGTCATGTGGTAGTTTGTTGCATCTTGCCGAGGCACTCCTACGGAGATGTAACGGACTATGAGCATGCACCCCATTTTGCCGGAGCGACGCTCTGGATATGGGATGCATCCTTGCCACTTATAAATCGTGTATAACGGTTTGGTACATTTTGCCGGGGTACTCCTACGGATATGTACTGGATCATTTTGAGCATGTATCCCATATTGCCGGGGCGACGCTCTGGATATGCGGTACATGCTTTTCTTGTACACACAATACAATTATTGATTTGATTTATTGCGTCGGGCATATTATATATTGCCAGGGTACTCTCGTGGATATATAATATGTTTTAAAGCATGTATTTCATTTTGCCAGGGCTACACTCTGGAAATGCGATGCTTGTTTGGGGCGATGAATATTTTACTTTGATCATGAAATATATTAATCTACCTACCACCATAAGAATAGCATTAAACTAAAGTTAAATACATTAATTAACACTTAATTAAACTTAATCACAATTACAGATAATGGATTCATCGCCTGCGGGCAGTGGTAATGGACGTCGCTGCAATAACGAGGATGAGCCAATAAGTGTGGACCGTAACGAGGGCCCACGGCGGACTCCGCAGCGACGCCAAGTTCATCAAAGCGAGGGAGCGGAAGGGAGTCTGGATATCAGGCAAGTCCGCAAGCGCTTAATTAATGATTCTGATAATGAAAGCGAGGGAGCGGAAGGGAGTCTGGATATCAGGCAAGTCCGCAAACGCTTAATTAATGATTCTGATAATGAGAGTGAGGGAGCGGAAGGGAGCCTGGTTGGAGACAGGCAAAGCCGCAAGCACTCTCTTTTAAAGCCAAACTATAGTAAAAACGTTAATAACCGGCGATCAAGAAGAGACAGCAGCGAACGCAATCGTAGAAGGGACCGATATCGCGACGATTCTGTCGATAAAGGTCGTGATAGAACTCGACTTCGTGATGATTCTAGTAATTATTATCGTAGTAGGAAACGGTTTTGTGACAACTCATCTGATGATGAAATCCGGGTCATGAGGGTAGGACGACGTCGTCATCGCAGCAGTAGCAGTGATAGCTATGACACTCCTACTAGACGCTTATTGAAGCGAGGACGAACTCGTTCTCCCTCACGTCGTATAAAACATGAATTGACGGAAGTTCAGATGCCTGATGCTACTCATAGCATCTTAAATAAATTCTTGAATGTTCTCAATAATGTGAAGGGACAATCGACCTCTAAGCTTTCTTTGACAAACGTGATTCCGGAATTCGATCCTTTATCTACCGAACAAACCATAGTAACGTGGTTAACTAAAGTCGAGGAAGCCGCGGAGATTTATAATTGGGATGAACGGGAAACCATTCATTTTGCTCTACCGAAACTCGTCGGACTTGCTCAGACATGGTATAGAGGCCTGAGCACGATGCTTTACTCGTGGACAGAATGGAAAAGGAAGCTTATTGAGTCTTTTCCTTGTAGATACGACTATGCGGAACTACTAACCCAGATGTTGGCCAAGCGTGTGCCTTACGGCGAATCCCTTGAACAATATTATTACGCAAAAATAAATCTCCTGAACCGATGTGGTATCGTAGGTCGAAAAGCAGTCGATTGCTTATTACACGGCGTAGACGATAGGGCGGTACGGATAGGAGCACAAGCGGCTAGGTTTCGTGGACCTGAAGATGTGCTTAGATATTTTAAAACTGTTAAGCCAGGCACTAGTAGGGAAACCGCGGATAGATCCGGGCAAGATACGAGTAAAAGGAACTCCTTGTCAAATAACAGTCGGAACAAATCTGACGCGAATAAGAGGTCCACTTTTGTCATTAAATGTCACAATTGTAATGGAGAAGGACACAAGAGTTTTAAATGCAATAAGCCCCTAACGAAATGCACTCTGTGTAACCGCGAAGGTCATTTAGATTTGTATTGTAGATCTAAGTGGCCCACTATCCAAAACACTGAACGTCCCAGTAGTGAAGTTAAGGATGAAAAGCAGGTTGCTCTAGTAGACTATTCAGATGCTACTAATCAGAAGTATGTCCTCGAAATATTCGTAAACGGTCAGCCGATCAATTGTCAAGTAGACTTAGGGAGCCAGTGTACCTTAGTTAGGGAATCGGAAGCAAAGCGTTTGAAGCTAAATACAAGCCTGGACAGATTACCAGTCCTGCGGGGTATAGGTGGCTTTCACATAAAACCACTGGGAAAATGTAATGCCGACGTAACTGTGCAAGGGATAAAAGAGAATATAGAGATTCTCATTGTTGAAGACGCTGCTTTGAAATACCCAGCCCTCTTGGGTCACACGTTCACAGAGAAACCTGGTATTACTATCATAAAGACCCCTAACGAAGTATTGTTCGAACAGGATTCCCATCAAAAAATATTCCTCATGACTCAGTATGATGTAGTAATTGCTCCAAAACAATTAACTGTGATACCTGTGAAGTCACGAACTAGTCTTACTGGCTTTGTGTATGTGAACGGTTCCGTTAGAGGCACCCCAGGTAAAGAACACTATTTACTCCCGGGCGAGTATAAACTACACGGTGGTTTCGGTAACTTGCTGCTACAAAACGTCTCTGCTAATTCGGTCGGTATAAAACAGGGGTCTTTACTGACGCGTGCTATCCCCATCACGAACGAACAAAATGTATACTCAGTAACTTTCGATGATAAATCTCTGGATGAGTCTGTACAGTGCGGTAACACCATCACTTCAGAGCAGAAACTCGAGATCCAGGGATTATTATTGAAATTTAAAGAATGTTTTTCCTCTGGTCTTAAAGATCTTGGTTTCACAATTGCAACAGAGATGGTCATAGAGCTTAACGATACAGAGCCAGTGGTATACAGGCCATATCGCATGTCCTACGGCGAAAGAGCGCTGGTAAGAGATATGGTTCAGGAGATGATGGATGCGGGCATTGTAACAGAATCCACCTCCCCATATGCGAGTCCAATCGTGCTGGTCAAGAAAAAAACCGGAGAGAAACGTTTGTGTGTAGATTATAGAGCTTTAAATAAACGCACAAAAAAGGATCACTATCCCTTACCTCTAATAGACGACCAGCTCGATAGGCTTGCAGGTAATAAACTGTTCACATCATTAGATCTAGCGTCCGGCTATTATCAAATTCCTATTGAAAAGAATTCGCAAGACAAAACCGCATTTGTGACGCCCGATGGCCAGTTTCAGTATACACGAATGCCTTTTGGATTGGTAAATGCACCATCTGTTTTCCAAAGAACGATCAATAAGATCCTCTCTGAAGCGAAAATAAAGTACGCTCTCGTCTATATGGATGATATTTTGATCCCAGCACGGTCTTTTGACGAAGGTCTCTGTAGGCTTGAAGAAGTACTTTTCCTCCTAAAACGGGGTGGTCTTACTCTCAAACTATCCAAATGCAACTTTTTCATGGATAGCATCGAATTTCTGGGTTTCCAAATTAATGCTGACGGTATCAAACCCGGCGGAAGGAAAACCGAAGCCGTTTCGAAGTTTCGTACACCCAAAAGCCAACGTGAACTACAGCAATTCATCGGCTTGGCAAGCTTCTTTAGAAGGTTCGTTAAGGGATTTGCTACAATCGCAAAGCCTCTAACGGACCTCCTTAAAAAGAATACCACCTGGAAGTGGGGGCCTGAACAAGTGAATGCATTCGAAACAATTAAGTCGACGCTTGTACAGAGACCCTTGCTTGCTCTTTATGACCCAACACGCGAAACCGAGGTACATACGGACGCTAGTAAACACGGGATAGGAGGAATTTTACTGCAGAAAGATGATGCTGGTCATTTGAGGCCAGTCTCATATTTTAGCAGGAAAACTACTCCCGATGAACAAAAGCTCCACTCATTTGAGTTGGAGACGCTGGCCGTTGTATCCTCCCTTAACAGATTCCGTGTCTATCTGATAGGTGTTCCATTTAAAATACTAACAGATTGTAACGCGCTGCGAACAACTCTATCAAAAAGAGACCTTATACCTCGCATAGCGCGTTGGTGGGTTCAATTTCAGGAATTTAACTGCGAGATCGAATATCGCCCTGGGTGTCGTATGTCCCATGCGGATGCACTAAGTAGGAATCCGGTAGGGGAAGCTAAGGAGGATTCTCATGTATTAGACGTACTAACAGTAGGTACGGATGATTGGATAGTTACGGTGCAGAGTAATGATGACGAAATAGCACGTATTAGAGAGATTTTGAATGACCCTAAATCGGACCAGGTGCTAGATGTTATAAAAAACTATAAATTGAAAAACGGCAAAGTTTATCGAATTGTAGGTAAGGAAGAAAATGATTTAAGGTGGGTGGTACCGAAGGGGGTAAGGTGGCAAATAGCCAAAATAAATCACGACGATCTGGGCCACTTCGGCTTTGACAAGACCTTTACGCGAATTCAGCAAATCTATTGGTTCCCCAAAATGCGTCGGTTCATAAAAAAATATATCAAGTCTTGCTTAGAGTGTGCACGTAGTAAGGACCATACCGGGAAAGTTCAGGGCGAACTACACCCGATCCCTAAAGTTGAAACTCCATTTCATACAATTCACGCAGACCATCTAGGGCCATTTGTGAAGAGCAAAAAGGGCAACTGCTACCTATTGGTAATTGTAGACGGATTCACGAAATACATAAATATAAAGCCAGTCAGAAACACTAAAAGTTCTACCTCAATAAAAGCCCTCAAAGAGCACATTAGTTACTTTGGGGCACCGTCTAGACTGATAACCGATAGAGGGACTTCTTTTACCAGTAACAGCTTTCGCGCATTTGCCCAATCCATGGGTATCAAGCACATACTTAATGCTGTGGCCACACCTCGAGCAAACGGACAATGCGAACGTTATAATCGGACAATCTTAAGTGCACTCACCTCTAAAACGGACAATAAAGACGATAAGAACTGGGATGATTACATTCTGGATATACAGATCGGTTTGAACACTACCGTCCACAAGACGACTGGCAAAAGCCCTTCGGAACTACTTCTTGGTTTTAACATACGTAGTAGCTCCGAAAATGCTCTAAGCGATATTATAGACGATGTTAGAGAATTTTCCACAGACGATTTGGGCCAGGTACGATCCAAAGCAGGTACACGCATTGCCGAACAACAGGTTAAAGACAAAATCCGATATGATGCTAGACATAAGCGCGCTTACGAATATAACTCGGGCGATTTAGTTAGCATAAAGCGAGAGGTGCCAAGCGATGGCAAATCGAAAAAGCTAGCGGCAAAGTTTCAGGGTCCATACCGAATTTCTAAAGTACTGCCTAACGATAGGTTCTTAATAGAAGATACGCCGTTAACCCGCAATCATGGCCAACGTCGATATGAAAATGTAATAGCGATAGATAGAATTAAGCCGTGGCTCGCTTTCGATAGGAATTATGACTCTACAGAGTCTGAGTCTGAAGATAATGCTAATCAGGACCGTAATGAACCTACCAATTAGTACTATATACTAAAGAGAGTACATCTAGACTGGAATAGACTGATTTATGAAATATAATAATAAATAATATAATATTTAATAAAGTAAAGTATACACACCGCATTGATGTAATATTTAAGATAATATTATTAGAATTAATATAATTAATATCATGTTGATATTATGTAATGTTTATATAATAATAAGTGTAACTTAGCTACCATAAGCTTACCACGAAAATAACTGTTCTTTAATGTCATAGTTTATTCTTATAATAATAAATTACTACGAATAATTTAAGCTGTCAACTAGGTTATCACATTAAAATTGTTTTAGATTATGTAGTTAAATCTGATAGATCTTTTATTAAGATTATAATATTAGTACTAACTATTATTATAAGATGGCAATGTTATCATGGTTTATGATTGTAAAACCTTAGGTAGATTCCAAGGTTAATTATAATGTAGTTTTATTTTATTTTTTTTTTTTGATGTCGCGAAGGGACTCGCTTTTCGCAGGATGGCCGAGCTGTTAGCGTCTGTATTTTATATTACACCTTTTATTTATTATCTGGCAACATTTCACTTCGAAACTTCAGTTGTTATTAACCGGCAACGCCGAACCGCTCTTATTGGTCTGTGGTTTCAATTGGTGTATAGCTAACCAATCAGAGCGAGGCGCGCGTTGTGGCGGGCATTTGGAATTGTAAAAGGAATCTGTCGGGGATTCGGTGGTCAGTCGATCGTCGAGCAGTCCCCAGTGAACATCAAAAGAAATAGTGTACGTGTTTACTTGGTGTTAATTTTAAGGTAATGATGTATTTACACTTTTGCCATTTTATTGTGAAGTATTTTGATATTATGAAGTAAATATGTTTTCTGAACTGTTTATGGAGTCTTTCATTTACATTAGAGATTAACACTATTGACACTGCTCAATTCAAGCTCACTGCAATTATGATTTCACAGTGAGATTTTTACAGAATCGACCGGCAGGTAACCGGTACTAATAAAGGCTGATGGTACCAATTAGTTACAGCCATTGATACATCAACACATGACAAATAGATTGACAGGTAAAATTAAATCAGTACCGTACCTACACTTTGCTATGCCTAATTAACCAATCAAAACTACTGTGTGATTAGCTGCCTGTCTATGTTAATAACACGGTGATTGCATACCGATACGTACTCAAACGTGTTCTATCAAACTCATATTCACAGTATAATGGGGTTGCATTTTAGCTTGGCAATAGCAGTCATTGCCCTATCCCCAATATTCTCTTCGAAGGAACACAAACAATGAATCATGTACAGTTTTTCGATGTGCATAACTCCAGCTTCCTCATATGTGATAGAATAATTCTACCTATGCCAATATTTAAGGCATAATATAAGGGACAGCGTACGCAAGTAAAAAAACAAATTGTTTTTTGTTATTGAAACATGTTTATGATAACGATAGATATTGATTCAAAACGTTAATGGAATTTATACATTAGCTAGAAAATTTAGACTTTAGCGAAATGATATATAGGTGGGTCAGTGACCGCTATTGCCATGCGAAAACGCAACAACTATAGTTAGCAGTTTGTGATTAACAAACAACGCCAACTGATAAATTAACTCGGTTTGTTAGTTTTAGATTGATTGACATGAAGCTAATATTGTTTGCGGCAAATATTTACATGTTTAAACAAGGTGCTGTGTTTTGAAATTAATGTGTAATGAGCTAATTAATATTGGTTCGGGTTTTAATTAATTGCAAATTGATTTTTGAGATCAAACGGCAACATAATTCTCTCTTTAATTTATAATCATCATCGCCATAATGAGACTGTTAAGAGGAAACACGATCACATGGTCGTTGGCGTTCAATCAATAAACAACATTATTTTTACTATATTGCAAGCCTGAGTTCAGAATAAGTAACTGAATCGATTCCAATAATTTTTACACCATGTTATATTTTGTCCCAAAAATATTTAAAAAAGGTTACAAGTTGGACATCAAGCGGCACTAAGTACATATCCGCCACCACTTCTCTTAAGTTTTGTTCGGAATTCGTTGATTATTCGTCTAGACTAGAAATACTCTCGACAGTTTAGCAATAGTAAAGTACATACTAATTCCATGCAATTTAGGAAAAGAAATCAAGGTTATATTCTGTATAATTCTACATATTCCGACACACGTAACCCAATTCTTGGTCTACCCAACACGGTCATACAAAACCTATCTCTAAAACTAGGTAAACAACGGATTTCCCACTGTAAAACTAGGTAAGAACCAGCAAAAAAGGGGCCCACATACACGTGCAATAATTTCACTCGACACCTGTTCTCGTCAACACTTTGTTAACACATCAACACACTTTAAAGGGTAGGCAGAGGTTGTGGACATAAAACTAGACGGATTTACGATGGACGGTGTCGCCATTACAGTTTTTATTGTGTACGGTAAAATGGCTGTCTCTCACACCGATGTGTAATGTTTTCAGTGGAATTTTTGTCATTTAGATGGTGCTTTTTTTATTGAAAACTGCCAATTTTTCATTTTGCATAGAGAGATTTTATGTTATTTGAAAATTTCTAGAAATGGCAAGGCAAAGAGTCTTTTTTTAATAATATATTTTTTGTTCCATAAAAACATTGTCTCTGCAATCAATCAATCAAATCCTTTATTTCAGGCCAAAAATCCATATAGTATTATTATCACCTTAGCCTAATTGTTAGCAAATAATAATTTAATAAATTAATTGGCGACACGGACGTCTGTCCGCACATGTCTGTGCCCACCCTGTGACCACAGACATGGCCCATCAGTTTTGTCCACCAGTGTAGCAAGTATGTTGTTAGGACGCCACAACATAGACGCACATCGCTTGCGCATCACAACATAAAAGTCATCTAGCCTCGCTTCTGCAAACATACCAGACAAGCTACAAGCACACCCTCAACGTATTATTATACTGAGCGCGCAGAGCGTTGTAAGCCTTCTGCGCATACCCAACCCACAAGCTGCACGTGTAAAACGACTGGCAATAAGCTCTGAATACAGTCAATTTTACCTTTTAGTATACGGTGCAAACCTGCGGAAAAGCATATTGCATCTGTTGCCAACGCCCTGCGCTCTCTATCAATATCCTGGGCATCTGTGAGACAATCCGTGACCACATGGCTGAGGTATTTAAATTGAGTGACGACCTCGCAAAATCACAAGTGGGATATTTGCAGGTGTGTTATAACACTCTTTGTAGCATTATACCTCAAGCCTCCGCATAGCTGTCACACATTGCCAGAAGTTTCACTTTTTTTGTTCGACCACAGATTGATGGACTGAATAGCACCATATCAGCAACGTATCTTCAGTTGTTGATCATCTTCCCATCAATAGAACATCCGACCATGGTGCCACTCAGCTCACCAGCCAGCCGGTCCATGTACAGGTTAAACAAACTAGCTGAAGTTAACCACAATTTCGAACTTCCCCAAATACATTAAGGTGACGACAAACAAGTGTCCACTAAATTATATAGTTAATGAAAATAATGTGCAAGCTTTTATCCTGGGTAACTCATCGATGCTTGGATTTTGTTGCCAACAAACTCTAAGCGTTTCAAATAAACCAATTATAGGTACTTTCGAACTGTCAAGGAGTCGGTCAGTCAAAAATATGAAAGGAAGCTGGTTGCCCATTCCAAAGCGTAGTAGCTTCCTAGGGAGAAAAATGGGCAAGAAGCTCCAAATAAGGAAACATTTAAGTGACGACTAACCAGTGTGCGCTAAATGAATCAAATAAAGAAAAGAATGCAAGCTTCAAACCTAGGTCACTCATCGGCGTTAGTAATTGCTTGCCCACGGCTTCATTTATATGTATTGCGCTAGCGCCGGGTGACATATGCTTCCACATTAGGATTCCCTGTGATGCAACGTCGTGGCTGCCATTATAAAAACTAATTGCAAGGACATGTGTTGAATAGGAACTGTCTAGATTAGGATAAAATATACTTTCGTGGTAATCTAATTTAAGAAATTAAGGAAGTGCACCTCTTTTTTTAAAACTAAGGTTATTTTTAAGAGAAAATATTGTGTTAGTATCACAGGGACTTGTGGCTAAGTATTAACAGCCGTACGGGTCGATCGATCAGTTTAAACTACGTTTTTTTTTTTTTTTTGGGTGGGAAGTTATCAAATAATTTCTCCCGCTCTGGGCGGAGCGGGAGGGCGTGTCAGACTTTTACTGACTAAAACCCACCCATGTTCCTTCTGTTGCCTGTGCCAAGGGCCATGGTAACTCTTTCGAACAACCCGCGACCCTGGCAAGAGATAGAACTACGCTTGCCGGCCATTTTTACATACCGAGACTTCCATGCCTCGGAAAGCACGTTAAGCCGTTGGTCCCAGCTTTCATTCGTGGATCTTTGACAGTCGTTACGGGTCATCAGAAGGCCGAAAATCCGACAAACAGTCTTACCAAGAGGTATCGTATTAGCCACTGGGTTGTGGAGGTCAGATAGACAGTCGCTCCATGTAAAATGCTAGTATTCTGCTGCATCCAGTGAGACTGGAGGCCGACCGCAACATAGTTGGGAAAAGGCTAGGCAGACTGATTCATTGAACCACGGGTGTAGCAGATCTGCAACATCTTCAATCAAATGATTTATATAACGCATGTTTTGTAAATATTTTTTTTGTGTTTTAGGAATAAAATTCACTGTTAAAAAATTCCGATCCTGTATCAAAGCCTCCCGACCAAGAACATAAGACGTCGCACTGCAAAAGGCAATACAGATAATTTCAAAAAGTTTTCTCCCACAACTAAAGATACACAGTATAACATTTCATTCACGTCCCCATACATTAAGTTTGCAAAACTTCTGTGTAACAACTCTTGACAAGTAAATTTGACAGTCGCCTGCTTTCCCGAAGCCACAGAATAGATTGACACAGAAGACCATGTCCATAATTCGGGCCAAAACCAGCGCACGTACACCTAGATGCCTAGTTATAGTCTGTTCGAAAAGTATCTGATGAAAACGTAAACAAATGGATCAGAAAACGTACCAGTGGATGCGAATTTCTAGTGCCACCTACAAGTATAGTGCTTTATTTTATTATTTTAATACTAAATCCCAAAATTTTAATTTTAAATCATTTTTGGGCCAAAAATTATTAAACTTATAATATAAAATTGAAACCTTCTAAACGCAGAACAATGTGTTACTGATTCTCTTTCTCTCTCCGCGAGTTATTGGGTAAAATTTAACCTAAACAGGGTTTCTTTACACTTTTGTCGGATAGTTTTGGAACAGACCATACTTATGGCGATTTCAAACTGTGTTAAACAAATGCCAGTTGCAAGTGTCTTTGTGTGCGTACGTTTTTGCTTATTGTATGGAGCTCACCTTCTGTACTTATCTGTATTCTGCCGAAGCGGCGCGGGCGCAGCAGAGAAGCGGCTAATCGTTATAGCGTTGCTATCACTTTCACTCATCTCTAGGGTTGCCATGGCAACGGATATGGGGAAGTCTGGTCTGGTTAAGGTTTAATTAGTTTGTCGAGAATTTAAGTGTGGTTTAATAATTAAGCTCTCTAGTAAAGTATGTTAGGTTACTTTGAAATACGTAGTTGATAGTAATTCTTTGATTAGATCGTAAAAAGGTTAGGTAATTAAGTCACTTTGTTTTAGTTTTGGTTTTCGAATCATGGCAAAAAAAAGTTGATTATGACAATTTTTTTTTACGGATTGTATATTTTCTTACTTTTAACAATTTAAAGATAAGCAAGTGGGAATATAAAACAAGAAAAAAATAAGAAATAACTTTATTTTAACCACAAGCGTCTCATGTCACTATGGTAAATAGAAAAAAAAACTTTATAATGCTTGTAATTTGTATGCTATTTCTATTTCTATTTCTATTCTATTAAATATTTTTAAAATATCAATAAAACTCATAATGCCTGGCAACCCTGCACATCTACAGACAAGTCCTCGTCGCTCGTGATTTGTGACTTACGATCTAAGAAAGTTACGGGATTGATTTATTGTTTTATAACTACACCACATTCGAAATCTTAAACTGGTTCACGATAATTTACTGTCTTTGTCGACTAGAAAGATCACTGAAGTTTACTTTCCTATCTTAGTTTTTAAATCGGAAGAGACGTCACATTTTCGCTTGTCTTTTTTATATGTACGTGACCGAGGCTTCGAAGTCCAAGCTCAGTCTTATAGGATGCAGTAAGACAGATGGGCCAGGATCGTCACACAGTGCGTGCCTGAAAACAGACGTTGTCATCGAGGCAGGTCTAAGAAACATTGACGCTGACTCGCCTCGCCACGCTCGTCACCGCTTTCTGACCGATTGACTGGAGAAGGCACAACAAACAGAAAAGTGGCACAGTATGTGGTACCTTTGCCCAACGGTGGGACCATGTGTGTAGGTTAACTACAAAAACCGTGTTTCTGTGACAATTTTTTTTATCTTTCATTTATGGCATACATATTTGCATATTGATCCAGCGTTTCAATATAGTAGGAATGTAGTGTGTGGGAAAATGACCTACCAATACTTTTTTTTTTCACCAGGGCCGATCAAAATTAAGGTAAAATTTTTTTTTGGTGAAAATTTTAAGTTTGAACCTAAATTTTAGATATTTAAAAGATGATATCTGTAACTTTCTTGTATTCAATCGATAGTAGGATGATTCAAGATGAAAATAAAAAAAAAAAAACTGTAGGTACTCGAAAAAGTTTTCATTCGTAGAAATGGCATGGAAAAAACTGATCAAAGGTAGAGATTTTCCAAAATTTCATTAAATATCAAAAACTCGGAAACCATAAGACTTTTATAATGGTCATTTTTTTATTGATAGATCTCAATGTGGCCCATCAGCAGGTAAAAGGTAATCCATGACTTTTCGGACACCCAGTATTAAGCACACACTTTTTAGCAAAAATACATAAAGAATCATTTCTCAAATCATATTCAGCAGCCAATGCAGTCCGCCTCTGTACCATTTTGTGCGAAAACTTTTAAATAAATAAATAGTTAATAACTTTACATCAATTTACATACTTAGCTGCTCTGCCACAATCAAAGTAATTAAGAATTACAAAATAGTTAGGACTTATGCACACGTTGATACTTGTTACCCTTTTTCACAGCATAAGTAGTCCCACTGCTGGGATACAGGCCTCCTCTCTTCGAGAGGGAGTGGGCTATAATCTACCACGCGGACACAGTGCGGGTTGATAGATGTCACATGTCTTTGAATTTTTGATTCTAGGACATGCCGGTTTCCTCACGATGTTTTTCTTCACCGTTTTGAGAGCGGTGGTGATGAAATTATGTACACAAAGTAAAGCGCCTGTCTGGGTTCGAACCTACGACCTACAACTCGTAAGTCGGAGCCATTACCACTGGGCCATCACTGCTCTTTTTTTTTACTATACATATTTACTTTAATTTACATTGTTATGTAGTTAGAACTCATGCACACGTTGATACTTGTTACCATTTTTCACAGACTATAGGCGAATACTTGTAGACAGTTGTCAACTCAGCAGACTGGGGTACATCAACTCGTAAGACGCCTTTTACTAAACGCTCGTTTGTTGAGACGGTGACGTCAGGAAGCCTTTTCGAATTCAATAAAACGTGTCGATAACAGTTGAAATGCTGGGACAGTGGATTGACATTATTTATTTATTTATTTAAGGACTAGAAGAATTACATGTAAATACAATGGTAATAAATAACAGTTTATTAATCTGACAGCCAATTACAGGTCCGAAAAAAATTGCAAGTAGATTATCACCAAAAATACACACACACACACACACTTAAAAACACACTTAACACTTTAATTCCAGTCCAGCATCCATTACAAGAGTCCAGCACAGGATTTAAATAGAGCGGCCGCTGATTGGCTGGTGGTTCATCCAATGCTACTTGATTCAAACGCTGGATTTAATTACTGGATCAATGTAAATCATCCTTATTTTGCAGTTCTTTTTCCTCTATCCTATCCAGAGCAGTTGTTATCATTTCTGTTAATATGTTATGTTATTGGATGGTATATAAACATGTAAAGATCACTGGCCCGGACTTACGGTCGTAGGTTCGAATGTGACACAACCAAACCGCACTGAGCCCGCGTGATGAATTACGAATAATTTAAAGCTAAAATGCCAATGCATTCCACAACATTTTTCGACAAATCCTTTTCTGTCCAGGCCGCTCGTTTATGGAATGCATTGCCAGTTCAAATAAAACGCGCGCAATCGTTAGCTGTATTTACAGACTCGTGAAGGAACATTACTTGTTGTTGTGATCTTGTTTCCGTATCTGTAGTCGTCATTTATTTTCGTTGTTTTTATGTTTAACTAGCTGCGCCCCGCGGTTTCACCTGCAAAGTCTCGATACCGTAGGAATATCGGGATAAAAAGTATTCTATGTGTTGTGCAAATTTCATCAAAATTGGTCCAGCCGTTTGAGCGTGAAAAAGTAACAATCATACACATACACTCACAAACTTTCGCCTTTATAATATTAGTGTGATAGTTTGAATCTATTTATGTATTTATTACACAGTATACAACGTGTAACGTTAAATGCGCAAAACCTCTTAAGGGGTCATTGTACTCATCATTATGAACAACTTTTACTATGGGACCAAACCGGAAATCGCGAAAAAAAAATCAGCTGTTCCCTACATTTTGACGAGTTATGCGAACATAAATGTAGGGAACAGCTGATTTTATTTTCGCGATTTCATGTTTGGTCCCATAGTAAAAGTTGTTCATAATGATGAGTACAATGACCCCTTAAGAGGTTTTGCGCATTTAACGTTACACGTTGTATATATATTATAATATACCTATTATTTTGCACCAATGGCAATCCCATGGTTTTATATCTACGCAATCACTGTTCATTCCAAGGTATCCTGGAAGAGATCGCAGAAAGCGATAAGACCGCCCATTGTATGTTTTGTAGTAACAATTGTATTTTTTTATGTACTTTCAGGTGTACATTAAACTATGTATAAATATCAATAAATATACGGTCCACTCCCTCTCACTGAGAAGAGCAGTAGACATTATAGGCTAATTATGCTTTTGCATAACATACTACACTTTTCACAACAATACAATCTGAATGGAGCGTAATGCCTAAGTACTGAACGCATTGTAAATTTACCGGCGAATAATACTGGGACTATTTAACGAGTCCAATAATCCAATCGAGAGCATTGAGAGCAGTTCATTTGTGATTTGTGTAGGACAATAGTTACTGAAATGTATATCTACATGAAACTATTATTTTAAAATTGTATAACCGTGCTATGGCAAATACATTGATCGTTCGAACACAAAATATATTTAACCGGTTTCTATGTTTTCGGCTACGTATTCTGATGATTACATAAACCTTTGCAAGAAATTTCACCTGCAGCCCCTTATAAATCGTCGTCGACTAGCAGATTGCACTTTTGTTTTAAAATTATATCTAACGAGATTGACTGTCCTGATCTCTTGCATATACTGTGTTTCAATGTCTCCCAGAGATCAGTTAGATTTAATCCGCCGATCTCCATTCCTTTTTCCTCTTCTAACTACCGGCAAAAGTCATGCGTGGTGCGAGTAAGGACTTTAATAATATAATCTTTGCAAAGAGTTCTCATTTGACCCATTTACCACCAAAACCTATTCTGCACGCACTCGGCTGAACGATGACTTTTTTAAGAGTGCAAAGTGCTTAATACTATATACTTTTTATATGAATTATTTTCTATCGTGCTTGTTAGTGATGCTAAGAGTTCTACTGCATTTTCGGTTTTTACCCGTGAGAACCTGTAATTGGCTTTATGTCTCATATACAATTGTTGTCCTTCTATTAAAGCTGTTGGTCCTCCTTTAAATAAATAAATATTTTCTATACATAAAGTTTGTATAGCCGATATACAGTGGCCTCCAAAGATTAGTTGACATTTTTCCACTTCAGCGTCATGGTAATGGATTATCATTATTTTTTTTCAGTATGAAAAAAAAAACGTGAAAAATAAAAACTTTTTTACCAAAAAAAACACTACAAAGTGAATAATAACTTTAATTTCGGAAGTCGGTGTCAAAAAACGAAAACGCATATTTCACAATATACTGTTTTTTTTGGAAGTCTGTTGTTTTTATTTTATGTAAAAAAGTTTTTTTACTGTACAATTTCTACCAAATCAATTATGTATAACATTACAATTTTCCACCTTTTTAAATGGCTGGAACACGATTTCCTTTACTCTTCACCACATCAAGATCTACCGGTTCTTGCGATTTCTAAATTTAGATTTAGAAACTGAAAAAAGATGCTGGGATGGATTAGACTTTGAATGCGAGTGAGATAAGTAAACTCGTTGTGTGGCTTTTGTTTGTGGGTCACTCGATGTGAAACCTAGCGTGATAGAATGGTAACAGAATTGATTTTTCATAAATCTAATGATTTAATTTTTTTTGGTTAATTCGGATATGTCAGTTACGATTATTTATGTCAAAAAATTGAGATAAAGTACAGACGCCAGCAAATCTGTCAAATTTCTTTAATAGATTTTCAACTTTGTCGAGAAAATTTGACAGTTTTTTTTTGAGTTGACTGGTAAAATTTGACAGTTTTTGGGTAGCTTGATGTACTGGCGTCTGTACATCAGTATTATTTCAAAATATTAATAATAATAATAATAATTTATTTATTTCAGACAATTCTAGTCCATAGTTTACACATACAATAAATAAATAACTAAATAAATAACATTAAAATGACTTATAAAATATAATATCTATTAAATTCAAATAATAATTCATATTGTTTTGGTAAACGCAACATAGTAAAAGTCTTAAAAATGATATAAAACACAATAAAACTATATTAGTTTGTAACCTAGAATTGATCAAAATACAAATTAGTGTAACTTTGCGCACGCGCCGATGCGCGCGTTGATGTCTTTTATTCGCGTATGAAACTAACGACAATTTTTTTAAAAAGCTTTATTTTAATTTCTTGGCTCAGTTTATTATATAGTAACATTTTAGAATAGGTCATAATTGCCACGTATGAAAGTCATAACCATAAAAGGATAACTGTTCCTGCGCAAGATTGAGTTAAAGATATTAACATACTACTTTCTGCATCGTAAAAAATAAATAAATGCTAATTATGAACCATTTCTGTGTAAGCTTTAGCTGTCAATAATTACTTAGCATTCACCCACGCATGGTAGCGTCGTAAGTGTGTTTTTGCAAAATGTTAATTTAATGGGAACACGTAATTAATGGCTTACCCATTATAATACTAACTTAGCTTCGGTGTTGGCTATTAATTTTATTTATCTTACCTATCTCAGCTCGAAGATTTAATAGATTAATATCTATTCTATTTATTTTTTCATAAATTATTCGCTAGTATTAATTTAAAACGATCCATTCAGAAAACACAGCGAGGTTTTGAGATTTTACGATATGTATTGAGGCTAACCGTATCTCATACCAATTACTCTTTGAAAAATCCTTATTTATTACTTAAGTCGCTGACTTAACAAGACCAACTAGAATACCGTCCGATTTATTACGTCACTCCGCATAATCCGTGCGGTGTAATTATTTACACACGATTAGTACCACTTTTACGTTTACAACAACCTGTCCTTAATAAAACTGCAACAATTTTACTTATGCGATTTCGAGTCGCGTCTGATCATTTCACCGGCGGCGTCGCACGACGGCACGACGGCACGACCGCTCAGTCGCGCCCGCGCAGCCGCACCGCACGCCCGCGTCGCACACGCTCCCGCGCAACACATCGCAAACACTCGTCGCGCATCAAGTGCTACCGTAAACTAAATACATCTGTGACAGTGACATGGTTTTGTGCTTTAATTGGATTCTGTGACGGTGTCATTAGAACCGTAAGTTTCCCATTCAACTTTTACTTAATATTATAAGATGTTGATCGATTCCATCGAGTTCGTGCAGCACACGTCATAAATAAAACCAAGCAAGGAATTAGCACGCGACTCGGTACACACAAACCCAATTCATTGAATAGCAATTAATACGCGATCTGCGTTAGTGCGCTTCTGACTTCGTGCACGTATTTAAATTATTTAGAAATCCAAGTCGTCACTTGCAAAAAAATGCACGAAATCGACGGAGCGGCGCGCCGGCGCCGGCGACGAACACGATATGTGGCCGGACCGACACACTGCTCTGATCCGTATTTTAAGATACTGCGGGTATTTCCCAGTTATTTATGCATTGAAAAGTAAATTCTGTGGAAACTGTTAAGATGCGACAAATGCAGTTACGTCGCTGAACTCATCCGGCGCGATTTTATGCGCCGATTTTAATCAGCTGTAAAATGTTTTTCGGGCTTGCGCTAATTTATTTTTAAAAGACATCGGGATAAGGCTGTAATCAGTTACTGGAGCCAAGTTTAAGATACGACAGTTTTCCAGTAGTTTTCTCCATTATTTGGTAGATAAAATAATATTACGATTTGCAAAACTGTTGCAGGTATCGATGCAAATATGACCATGTCTCCAAGTACGCAGTCCTGAACAGCAACTGATGAAATTAAGTCAGTTTCAGTAACTAGGTTCTTATTTAATTAATTTTACAAGTCCCTACTGTCTGTTAAATATTTTAGCGAAAACTGTTTTTAGATGATTTTTGATCACAGAAAGAAATTGTTGCAAAAACTCAAATCGGTATAAATGCGGCCACTTTTTTTCTCTTTTCTCATCAGACAACGATTTCAGCCTTAATTTTCTTTATTTATCTCTGGCGAATTTGTGATGGCTGAAGTAGGTAGCCGTAGAATAAAATTATGCTTTCTTTCTTAAAAACTTACAGCCGGTCGATTCTGCAAAAATCTCACAGTGAAATCATAAGTGAAGTGAGCACTTAATAGTGTTAATCTCTAGCATTAGGGAATGACAGAGCTCACTTCCCGCTCGCTTCACTTAAGTTCTCAGGGTGAGATTTTTACAGAATAGCACTGCTGGTTCAGTTTTATTGGAATACTAGCAACCCATCCCCGTTTCGCACGGTTTTTACGACTTGATAAAACATCGATATTTATTACGTGTAAGTTTAATATAATAAGTATAATAGTATTATTCACATAAACCTTCCGGATAAAATCTCTAAATGATGGTGAAAACCGCATCAAAATCCGTCGCGTAGTTTAGAAGAACAACGCGGTCACATAATAATATGTAGACACGAAAAGTGACTTTAATTAATAATACGTATATATAACAAAGAAAATTACACAGTGAATTTGCAATGGCAAAAATTAGGAACGCCCATATATCTGTAGAAAAATCAATGCAAACGGAATACATGTTTTTGGTGAAAACGTGAGTCAGGCCATGAGCGATTGAAAACGAGCTTCAAGTGGCTGCAGCTCTCACATACTTCATCCAACTGAACTAGATTGTATTCTCAGACTCGATGTGTGACTAAAGTACTGATACACTGATCTATATTTCTAAATTATTTCTTTATTGAAAATGCAATTCTATCGGACAGTACATGAATTCATATTCGTGTTTTACGGAAAATGCGAAAGAGTCCAATACATATATTCGTGTTTTTACATCGCGCGTGATTTTATTCATTGGAATATTCATTCAGCTGTCAAATTGTGTTTTTTTTAATCTACGATATATGGGTCTGTGGAACACGCGTTTAGTAGGCATTTTTAAATACTCCGTTTCTGATTATTTCCATGCTAGATTTTTTTGTAAAACTAGGCTCTTTAATAAATTTTAACATCGAGTTGTTTTTGCTTGCCTGACGTAAAGTAGGAAATATGCATTTAGGGCTTTTTACACCTACTCTGACAAAACTTCTTAGCTAGATTTTTGTAAAACCATGCTCTTTAATAATTCTTAACATAAACAAGTAAAAAGATTCTTCACATTTCTGACGTTAAGTAAGAAATATGCAGTTACGACTTTTTAAACCTGTCAAAAACTATGTCTCAAACAAAGTGTTAATTAACATTGTCATTGTCGCCCAAAACCTTATCAAATAATAATATTGAAACCAGTCAATATTTAATGAGCAAAGTAATTAACAGTCTGGGTAAACGTCTAGCCGAGAGACGAAACTTATTATACCTTGAGTGCCACTAACGACAAATAAACGTGCCGAATTTCGATCAAGTGATAACTTGGTAACTTGCTAGTATGCAATATCGGAGATAGCAGATACGGTAGCTATATCGCTGGTAACGAGGCAATTCAGTTTGACCTATTTGATGTAGTTTACTTTATGGTGGAGCTAGAACGCCCAATAAATACCCGATAGGTATATTGTAAAAGGATTTAAGCGCAAAATATCGTTTAAAATTATGAGGTTTTGTGACTGTATGTGCTTTTTATTGTAAGGGCTGATTTTCAATACTCTGATTGATTTTTTTTTATTTCTTAGATCAAAATGACAGCTAATTATATACTAAGTAATGTCATGTTGACAAGAAAGGTCGATCGCAACTGTCATTTTAGTGTAGCAAATAAAAAATCAGGGTTTAGTAAGATAACTTTTATCTGAGGAATAATTATTGTATTCTAATTTTAAGAAATAAAAAACTCAGCCGATGTCAACTATCTATTCTGCCAACGTCTAAAGTGAGCTGGAAAAACAAGTGTACACGATAATAATAATAAAAAAACAACACACAAAAACAAATAAAATTCTTCGAGTGATACAGTCGAACACAATGTAGTTCTTGTAAAGGAATTTGTGGAATAAAATTAAATATTGCGGTTTCACAGCTTTTCAGCTGTCAAACCGTCATAATTATTTATATTTCAGTTAAAAGTTAATATCTGAAGTCTGATTCCAGTAATTTAAAACGTTCAAAATCTGATAGCAATCTCATCTCAGCGACAATCAATGTCAAAAACTTGTCAAAAATCTAAAAGGTATTTTTGACAATTGAGACTGAGAGACCAGACTGTGAAAGTTTTTAAAATTACAACAATTGCCCCTCTGATTATTAGAAGATCTGCCCCAAGGGTTAAAAATGTAATTAATAATGTAATTTTTTTGTATCTTGCATTAGAACCTTAGCAGTATATTGACCATAAGCAATAAGCATTCCATTACCAAAGTTGTGTGCGCGAATCGGTCATATGATTGATTGCGTATTATACAGTATGGAAACCACACATATGCAAAATATTATACTACATACTTGTTATCGCCTTTTCGGGCGATATACAAAAAGTTAACGAAATCGGTCGCGAAAAAAAGCTGCTCCCTACATTTTGACGAGTTATGCGAACATAAATAAAAAAAAAAAATAAACATAATAAAAAAAATAAAAAAAATTTTTAAACATAATCCGTTTTGGCTCCCTAATGAAGCATTACTTTTTTCTAATAATTCAATTAGCACTAAGGTCTATCGTCTGGGAAACTTTTAGACAAAGAAAAGGTCACTGACCCGTAATCACTATACCTAATATATGCAGCTAAAATAGATTTTTGCTAAGTGATCGCATTATTTGGTCGTGAGAACATAGGATTCGTTGAACCCGGTCTTATTCATCTAAGTGCAACTCAGTTGTTTTTGACGAAATTTTTTTAGAAGAACAATTGATATTTTTGTAAAAATTTCACCGTGAAAACTTAAGTGAAGTGAACTGTCAGTAGTGTAATCCTTAGCGTCAGGTGGAATGACAGCTCACTTCAGTAATTTTTTTTACGGTGAGTTTTTTTTTTACAGAATAGCATTTCATGATGTGGTTCTTTAAGTTAACATAACATTAGTGATTATGATAGATCAATGGGGGTTTTCCTAATCGATGTGTATGATATCGAAAAAATACAAAACATTATGGAGATATGAAGGAAAACCCAAATGACATTATGGAGTTTATTACTTAACTTTCTCGTTATTATTATCCGCATTAGAGTGGGATTTCACTCTTTTTGGGTATTACGATTGACGCATAAGTGCGTGTCCGTTCACTCTTATGTAAGTTTAAGAGGTGATTCATTTGATTTTCGCAATCGCATCGACCTTAGTGGTATCCTTGTCCATTGTTGTGTCTATCCTTAGTTGTGTAAACAATTTTTAGCTTGAATTTTCTTTTATAGTACAGCCGTGCGATTCTGTAACCATCTCACCGCGAAAGCTTGGGTGAAGTGAGCGTGGAGTGAGCTGTCATTCGTTACGGATTAACACTATTAAGTGCTCACTTCACTTATGATTTCACGGTGAGATTTTTACAGAATCGACCGGCTAGTCATATTTTTAAGTTTATTAAAAGCCTTTTTTTATTTTTTTAAACTAACACAGTGACTAAAGTGTAACCTATTTCAGTTTTTAAGATAAACTTGAAACAGTTTTATCCGCTAAAGTCACCATGACGTAACTTGATAAGGAAATGAGACACCATAAAAAGATATTAGTTCGTTCAGGAAATTGTGAGGAAATCACATTCATCCGACAATATATGGTTTCCTCAAATAAATCTACTTCTTCATGCTTCATTTCATACAAGGTGCATATTAGGTACCTGCTAGTCACTTCCTGACTAAGTATTTTTGACTAGCTGTGCCCTGCGGTTTCACCCGCATAAGTCTCGATCCCGTGGGAATATCAAGATCAAAAGTAGCTTTTGTCCTAATCCAGGTCAAGGTCTATCTATGTGCCAAGTTTCACCCAAATCCGTTTAGCCATTTTAACGTGAAAGTGTAACAAACAAACATACAAAAAATCAAATCTTTTCTCTTTATAATACTAAGTCTTGTATTTTAGTCATAAATCATTTGATGTTTTCAATAAATACAAATTATTTATGAACATGGTTTATTAGGTAAAAATCCCTCAGTTAAAACGGGTGATGCCCTATCTCCCCGAGTTCCAAGTTCCTCAAAATGATTTTTCATACATTCACTCCCAACGTCCCCAAAGTATAAAATTAAATTATTTTTAAAGTTCACCCTTGACCAATCCTTGTACTGATGTGTCCAGAAGTATTAGAATAATATAAAATCAGTACCTAGTTAAAATTAACCTTATATTTTCTCTATGTACCTGTGTATAATTGGTTATATGTGTTTTTACATGTTTTCGAGATATATCCAGGGTGTGTTTGGCGAATTAAGCTTAAATTGCAATGAAAATTTTACGTTTTTTACTCAATTAGTTGTCTCAAGTAATAACAAATAACATTAAACAATACGTATGTAAACATTGATTCGGCGATTGTACCATTCACGATATCGGTGAAAACAGAGTCGTACAACGTTTAGTTAACAATAAAATTTTTGGGGGAACTTGGGGAGATAAGGCATCACCCGTTAGCACTTAGGTGAAGTGAACACTGAACTGTCAAATACATAATGTCAATCCCTAGCATCACTGTTTTCACGGTGAGATTTTTGCAAAATTGACTGGCAACTCACCTCAATAATTTTTAAATAATTTGTTTATTACAAAATGGATAATGTAACAGTAATTTTAACTGCTGAAGGATATTGTGTGGAAATTCACACGGTTATCATAAAAAGTAGTGTTATATCCTGCATCAAATTATGTTAACATAATGTTTAAATGTGTAAAAAACTACACCATTAGCCAAACACTTTAATTATCTATTAGCATTTTAAGATATCATACATACTGTGAAGATTTTAAATGTTTGTTTCCATAGGAATTGTGTAGTTTCTTGTGGTCCTTGAGTGAGGAACGACGTAAAGGCACATGATATGTTTTCGCGTCTGATATTGCGATCAAGCACATTTTTCTTAAAATTTAAATATCCGTTATAACCTGAAATGAGGATTTACTTAAAAATGTTGAAAAAGAAATAAAACCTATTGTATAGAGGACAAAATAATTAAAAAAAATATCGCATTCAATAATTATAAATCGATAAATCACATATATGAATGGATCTGTCGATCTAAGTATACAGTTACGGTGTTTCGTAATTGTGTATGTACATTGTACACGGAGAAGAAAGATGTGATAATTTGGGCACCGTTATTTGTTTTGCGAACTTTTTGGCGTGAATACGAGGATATGTATTTTTTTTATTTTATTTATATTTTGAAATGGTGTATTTTAGTCACGTTCTGACGTTTTGAACTCCGTCTGTATGAAATACGTTCATTAAGGTTATTTATAATTTTATATGGATACGAAACTTACTGTCAATATGATTATTTTATTTTCTATTCTGCTGTTAATATCCGTCATTCCATTATTTAGTGGCTATTTCATAATTTTATTAGTTTGTACATTAAAGTGTGATACTTACGTAAATGTTTGAGGGGCCCGTGGCTAAATAATAACAGCCGCACATGTCGATCGATCAGGTTAAGCTCAACTTGCCGCGGTTGGTCTATGGATGGGTGACCATCTTTACATACCGAGAACCCTCCGTGCCTCGGAAAGCACGTTAAGCCATTGGTCCCGGCTGTCATTCGTAGATCTTTGACAGTCGTTACGGGTAGTCAGAAGCCCGAAAGTCTGACAACTAGTCTTACCTAGAGGTATCGTAATACCCAGTAACTGGGTTGTGGAGGTCAGATAGGCAGTCGCTTCATTTAAAATACTGGTATTCAGCTGCATCCGGTTAGACTGGAAGCCGACCCCAACATAGTTGGGAAAAGGCTAGGCAGATGATGACATACGTAAATGTTGGTTATGTCAGGGACATTAATTTACTAAATTGACTGCTAACTCAAATCACAACTGTCATTCTTTGTCAGTTGAATGAAATGGCTATAACACGGTAGATTGACGTAGTGTGTCAATTTGACAAATACTTGATTCTCATTTCTCATCACTCTGTCACTCAGTCTAAATTAATGACTGGCTAACAATTTTACACAGCCGTGCGATTCTGTAACCATCTCACCGTGAAAGAATGACCGGCAGTATGAAACTCCATTTATGAATTATTCTCAACTAGCGACCCACCCCTACTTCGCACGGTTTTTATTTGAGAGAACTTTGAGATTACGAGTATTTTATTATATGTAATATACACATAATGGAAGCAGTGGTGGTCCAGTAACGGCCGTGAATTACGAGTTGCAGGTCGCAGGTTCTAATTCAGACAGGCGCCTTTAAAACTGCTCTCAAAGCGGTAAAGAAAAACCTCGTGCGGAAACCGGCATGTAACTACTAGAACCAAAAAATCGAACACATGTGACATCTACTAACCCGCACTGGGCCGCGTGGTGGATTACGGCCCACTCTTCACCGAGAGGAGGCCTGTGTCCTAGTAGTGGGAACATTATATGCTAATTATGGTATGCGTATGAAAAAACCGGAATAAACTCTCTAAATGAGGGTGGAAACCGCATCAATCTTTTGCAGAGTTTAAAAGAACAACGCGGTCAAACAGACACACGAAAGCGACTTTAATTTATGATAGGTAGATAAGTATAGATAGTTCATCCGATACGAGAGGAGAAGAATAATCGTAAAGTGTTGAAACGTGAACAATCAATCAATCATTAATTATATCTGCGTACTGTAGACGCTAAACATTTTCACTTATATTTTCTTATTATCTCTCACTCTTAATGAGTGACCATTAAATCGTTCGTAAAACTTCGTGTTTATTTGCAAGATCATATTAGCGATAATCTTAACTTGATATAATAATTATATCTTCATGAATGTGAAAGTTTATTAGATAAAAAAGCATACTGCTTTTTTATCTAATAAATCTTTGCATGGTATAAACAGTTTGATACTATAGTTTGACGTGTAGGCAGTTTGTGTGACAAATTCGTACATAATAATATATTTAACATTATATTGAACTATGTTTTGTGTTCTTTGGTTTTGTCGTCTATTACAATATTTTTACATCAAAAGTTTTAATTTGGTTACTTACCTATAATTTTTTTTTTGCGGGTCCCAAGTTTCGGTATCTTAAAACGTTATTTTAGTGACTCAGAATCAATTCTATTTTCTTGTAAATTTTGTCCATAAATCACTTAACTAGTTTAAGATTACATTAAATTCGACAAAATTAACCAACACTAAAACTATACTACAGATCATAACTCAGGAAAGTGTTGCGCTTCGGTATTTGCCTCTATACATTAATTACTAGATTTTCACGCATAGTAATGCGCTCATGCAAATCTCTGGTCATATCTAGGCAGGCGGCGCATGTGACTAGGGTTACCAGTTCGAAATTTGAAAAGTTCCGACTAGTGATGGGCCCACGATGACTGACTGATTAGTCATCGTCGAGTTCAAAAGAAGAGTTCGTATTTCTAGATTAGGTTATTATAAACTAAAATACTTATTATAAAATAAAAAAAATATATATTTAACTATAAACGGTTACGATTTAATTTCAATCACAATCACCAATTTTATGCATAGAAATTTAACCGAAATGCTTTCTCGAATAATCAGTGACTAATCAATACATCTAGTTCCGACTAAAAGTCGGGCATTTTACTTTTACATTTTCAAAACTGCATCATCATCTACATTCATCAAAATTTTGCAAAAACACGTTTTAAATAATCCGGACGGTGCCGGTGGACCAAAAAGCCGGAAATTCCGGACAAATCCGTACGGACGGTAAATTGGTAACCCTGTGTGCGACTGTGTTAGTAACCCGCTCAGTGAGAGTTAGAATGTGTAGTGACGACCCAGTGTGCAGTGCCGTGTGCTGCCGGAGGAAACCAAATGCTATTTTTATGAAGACAACTGTATGATGCTCTGATTTGAGGCAATGCGATGCGTTTTGCAATAATTCTGTGTGGGTACAAACAGCTAAAACACTAGGAAATGTTGACGTGTCGGGCAATATTTTATGTAATTTTGCTATTACAGCGCAGATGAAGTTTTAAACGATATTTTGCTCGTATAGAATTCTGATTCTGCGTTTTAATTTGTTCTTCTGCATGTCTTACTCAGAATAAATTTAAATTTTGACATTGTATTTTGAATTGAATTTAAATTTTAACACTGTAATTTTGAATGAAATTTAAATTATTACGTTTTAATTTCAATTTAATTTTAATTTTAAATTTTGACATTGTAATTATTATTTTTTTCTCATTTTTTGTACTCTTTGTTTTTTGATTGTGTAGTGCAACTAATTTTGTATGCCATAAATGGCAAAACTTGTAGCCACCTCATATTAATTATTTATTTATTCATTATAAGCCCTTCATACTGTACTCATGTTTTACAAAATAAATATTATCTTATCTACATAAAGTGCTGATTCCCAGCCTAATTTGAATAAATGCTTTTCATTCGTTTTTAAATACGTATGTTAACTACGATAACATTTATGTTAACGTAGTTCGGATATTTCAAGTTGTGCAATGGTTTTGCGCAGTCCTCGTTTGAGTCTCGACTCGCGGTTTTGTGTTTTGTCACACCGTTATGACGCACAGTTTTTCCGGGTATGAGTGTTTGTGCAATAAAGTTATCAGTAGGTAAACGCAACTACGCAAATAGAGAATTCTGTCATGAAACAATGTTTAAAAATGCAGAAATAGCACATGCCATTCCATTCATGTCAGTACTTGGTAGGTATATGTCGATGTAGCAATCTTTGCCTATCCAACTAAAGCCTTTTCGTAATTTATACAAGGCTATACTATTGCCATTGTTATTGCTGGCCTAAAAGAAAGAAAGAAAGAAAAAAGTTTATTCTGCAGAAATAAAACGCAACACAATGCCACCAATGCCTACACAATGTTTTATTTCGTTTTCTATCACTTGTTTCTTGTAAAATTTGTTCAAAAACTCTCCATAAGCTTATTTCTATTTCTCCATTTCATCCATGCCGTTAATTGACTACCACATACCACTTTTATTGTATATTCACTATAATAATGTTCCACTAGACAGCCGTAATGTGTGTGTCGGCACACAGAGTACTTTTATATCTATGGAAACCACATACTTGTTATCGCCTTTTCTGACGATATACAAAAAATTAAAAAAAAAACGGTCGCGAAAAAAAATCAGCTGTTCCCTACATTTTGACGAGTGGTTGGAGCGGGTGACGTTTTGCTTGTCTCATCAATGACACACAGTGGCGCCAATTCTTTTGTTCACAAACTAAACTAAATTTAAGTTCAGTGCATCTTTTTCTTTCTATTTAATTACGAAAAGGACAGAAGATAAATATTAGTTTAGTCTTGTCAAATTAGTCAGCGCCTGACGTAAATTGACATATTTTTTGTAGCCAATTTTTTAATCACGTCTAATCTTGTCTATGGAGTATCTTAATTTGACAGGACTAACGTAAAATTTGTCTTCTGTCCTTTTCTTTATAAAATAGAAAGAAGAGGATGCACTGAACTTAAATTTAATTTCGTTTGTGAACAAGGAAATCGGCGCCATTATATCTGACACTCAAGACATAGAAAAGTAATGAGGTTTCGTCTGGCGAGGATTAAATGAACATTTTATATTTTTATAATACCGTGAAATCGTCTATCTATAAGTAAATAATTAAATGTTTCTTTATCTAAATGTTCATACATTATTTATAAATATTGGAAAACCATTAATATGCTAAATAATATTTTTTATTAATTTGCACGTTTGTAATATGCAAATTGTTAATGTTTGCAAACATTCTTTGATAAAGGAGTAACATGGTAAAATTATTTATCGTTGTAATTTTTATGATATTTTATAGGACACCGATTTATTACTATTGACATCTCCACGGGACGTAACATGATAGAGGCATTTTTGTAATATTAGTCTATCAAAGAAAAATAAAACCTACCTATTGACGTGTTTGTTATTTGAATTTGGCCGCACCTTGCTAGACTAGAAACTGACTCCAACAGATTAAAAAAAGCGGCTACGCACACGACGGGTTCCGTACCAAAAGCCAAGAAACGCCAAAAAAAAAAACACGTTACTTGTACGGGTATTTTATATTATACAACATGTAACGTTAAATGCGCAAAACCTCAGACACCCTAACTGATTTTTAATACAATTGACCTATTTCAGAGAGAAAATAAGTCATGAAAAAAATTGTAAAGGTTTTATGTGCTGTTTTAGTTTTACTGGCCATTCTGATCGTTTCTTGCGTCTGCGACGACGCTTTATCGAGCGAGGACTCGTCACCGGGCCGCTACGGCGCGCTGACATTGGGTTACTTGACTTATTAATAAATAGACACGGCAACGTTTTTAATGAAGATTTTTTGAAAAATGTGACCTATACTAAAAAGTGGTTCAATTAATTCTGCTCGTTATTCTGATCAAACTATTTTCAGGTTTTGCGCATTTAACGTTACACGTTGTATATTAGTATTTATTATTATAGCGGCAATAGATACCTATAAACACTCGTAAAAATTTTAACTGTGTATCTATTGCGGTTCATGAGATACAGCCCGCTGAGAGAAACGGACGGACTGACATCATCTTCATCATCGTCATCTTTCTGCCCTAGTGCTATCTTACTTGCTGTCGGCGCAACACGTTTTCTTCTTTCATTCTCCCCTGACAGCCGTCACGCTGTCATTCCCTCCCTTAAATTCTCTTTCATATCAATCCTCACACAATACATCCATCTTTTCTTTGGCTTTCCTCTGCCTCTCCATCCATCAACATTCATATTCATATCTTAAATTTATATCATATTAAGCAAGCACAAATCAATTAGGTATGTATTACTTATAACTAGCTTTCTTGTCATTAGTAAAGTGTAGTAAACGAAAAGAAAAAACAAAGTAATTACAGCCGAACGTTTCGATAATTTCTTTCCAAATTATCAGTTTTAAAGAAGAGAAAAATGTTGCAGAAGAGAGGTTCAAAAGAAAGTCTTTTAATGCTTTTAAAAGAGAAAGTTATTGTGCAAGCCTTTCATAATTATTCATTGTAAATTTTATTAGGGTGCGCGGTTAATTTCCATTAAAATTCATTTAGAAAATTCTCTGAACAGTAAAAATTACTTTTGTCAAAATACGGGCTAATTAAATTTTGCGACGGCCATTAAAATGCGTGAAATTCGCGAGAAGTGACAGTTAGTAGGTATAATTTTAGAGTTAAGGCTCGTACAGACAGGCGCGACGCGATTCTGCGATATATATCCGTAGAACAATTTCTATGGAAATGCGTGCGACAATTCACACAGGGGCGATCTGTCACGCCGCAAAATGGTTGCGCCGCGACTCCAATAGGAACATTTTGTATGGCGACGCGGCGATATCGCGGCGATATTCGCGCAGCGGCCGCGATGCCATACAAAATGTTCCTTTTGTATGGCGACGCGGCGATATCGCGGTAGCGGCCGCGATTCGCGTCGCTCTAGTGTGAAAGGTGTTGCGGCGCGATAATATCGCAGAAGCGCCCCGCGCCACGTCGCGCAATAAGTCGCGCCAGTCTGCACGAGCCTTTATTGTATTGGGAAGTGTGTGCTTTGACTTATTTTATAATGTCCTGAAGTGCTATTATGTAAAAATCTCACCGTGAAATCTTAGGTGAAGGGAATTTGAAGTGAGCCGTGAGTGTCAATCCCTAGATAACCTACCACACCCTAGCGTCAGGTAGAATGACAGCTCACTTCATCTGGTGATATCGTTACAAAATCGAAGGGGCTCGTGGCTAAGTAATAACATCCGCACGGGTCAATCGACCAGGTTAAGCTACGCTTGCAGCGGTCGGTCCGTGGATGGGAGACCATCTTTACATACCGAGACCCCACCGTGACTCAGAAAGCACGTTACGCTATTGGTCTCGGCTGTCATTCTTGGATCTTTGACAGTGTTACGGGTCGTCAGAAGCCCCAAAGTCTGGCAACCAGTAGTACCAAGACGTATCATGTTACCCAGTACCTGGGTTGTGGAGGTCAGATATGCAGTCACTCTATGTAAAATACTGGTATTCAGCTGTATCCGGTTAGACTGGAAGCCGGCCCCAACATAGTTAAGAAAATGCTGGGCAGGGTGCATTGTTATAGAATGGATCGACTGTTATGGTGTTCTTTGAAAAAGGTCTTACTGCTACTGGCAATACTTTTAAGTCTTTCTTTCTTATTACCGTAACTTCCTACTCCTTTGGCCCTAGGGGGTAACTTTGTCCCAAAACGGGAAAAAGTTTGAATTTCCCGCCATTCAGTTCCTATGGCTGCAATCGACAAAGTTCTTTCTACCATCCACCTACCATCTACCATGCAGCCATATGAACTGAATGGCGGGAAATTCAAACCTTTTCCCGTTTTGGGACAAAGTTACCCACTAGGGCCAAAGAAGTAGGAAGTTACGGTATATTAATTCTGTTTTACCCCACAGCGGCAGAGAGAACAAGTCATCGTAAAATAAAAACTTAATTCATTTTAAAATATTTTCAATTACTGAATAATATAGTGCACATTATAATCCAAACTGTCGTTAAAACTGATCGACGGAATACATACGTAAACATTGCTAAGTAATGAAGTTATGATAATTGAAAGTTGAAATACTTTCACCGCGGACCACCAAGCCAGTCCATTGAGAAATGACTACTTAATTAAATTGTTTTAAATGAACCAGTTCCTTTTAAAAAGCAGTTATTGCCAAAAAGCTTGCAGATAAAAACACGAATTCTGTTGATGATTCCTGCTTTATTTCGTGATAATGTAATCACTGAATTGATTTATTTGTCGGAGACGGTACGTGTGTCTCGTTATTATCAGCCATATTTTAATTACTGTGTGCGTACTATGAGTAGTGTTGGTTATTGCGCAATAGAAAAACGTTTTACAATTCAAATCAGATTATAACTTTACGAACAGTTTAATCACACTAGCGAATCACACACTGTAGGTACACAACTCAACGATACGGAACGCGAGACAGTTTCTGAGCACATGTTGTTCGTACGATGTCCAATGGTCACTTGACCATTGGACATCAGACATTGAGCGAGCAGCAGGTGGAACGGCTCACTTGAACTTTCAAGTGAGCCGTTCCACCTGCTGCTCGCTCTACTCAAACCTCCCACGAACTCAGGCTAGACTCTGTCCAGCGCCACCAGATGGCGCTGACGTTCCGATCAGTCAAGCGAAGACGCATTTCCAACATATTTATTATACAACGTGTAACGTTAAATGCGCAAAACCTCAGACACCCCAACTGATTTTTAATTCAATTGACCTATTTCAGAGAGAAAATAAGTCATGAAAAAAATTGTAAAGGTTTTATGTGCTGTTTTAGTTTTACTGGCCATTCTGATCGTTTCTTGCGTCTGCGACGACGCCTTATCGAGAGAGCAGTCGTCACCGGGCCGCTGCGCCGCGCTGACATTGGGTTGCTTGACGTATTAATAAATAGACACGGCAACGTTTATAATGAAGATTTTTTGAAAAATGTGATCTAGATTAAAAAGTGGTTCAATTAATTCTGCTCGTTATTCTGATCAAACTACTTTCAGGTTTTGCGCATTTAACGTTACACGTTGTATATACAACATTGTTTTTAGTATATGGCAAACCCGAAACACGTGTCTAGTATTTTTATGTAAAGAATCTATGTACAAAATTTCAAAACTGTATCATGAAAATTCACGAAGTTATAAGCTTGTTATGTTACCTGATTGTCCGTACAAAAAGTTGGTTACCACTTAACACGCGCCGCCGGCCGACCGGCTGTGATCTGTGTTGCGCGCATATGATTGCGGATATGTACTTACCCCGGTACTCAGAGTCATTACTTAAAATTAATCAATAATTAACTTTAATTGACAAGTATAAATTGGAACGCAGTCAGTCAAAAATATGTCAGATTGAAAACATTTATGTTGACATTTGTGCCAACATAATTATGTTGGTTAATAAAAGTTAATGTATGATTAATTTTAAGTGAAGTTTCTGAGTGCGGCAGTGTGTGTCGCTTGGTGTCCAACTTGTTACCATTTTAAAATATTTTTGGGACAAAATATAACATGGTGTAAAAACTATTGGAATCGATTCAATTACTTATTCTGAACAAACTATATTCAAGGTTGCAGCAGTATACTAAAAATAATGTTGTATAATTATTTTTTTTTCATTAGTCGTCTTAAAAGATAACACAATTCTTTCAGAAAGGTCAGGTGCGTAATACTCGCAACTGGCGTGCGTGCATGAGACCAGAAGGCCTATTCTCGTAAATTAAAAAATTCAAAATCTTGTCGCAGTCTTATCTCGGCCAAACATGTCAAAAACTTGTCAAAAATGTAGGTAGATTAGAGGTATTTTTGACAGATTGAGACTGACATCAGACTGTGAAAAGCGCTCTTAAAACTAAGAGAATTACCCCTTTGATGTATGAACGTAAACGAAGCAAAAGTAGTATGTAAGGATCGCAGCAGATGGCGTTATGTACACGGAGAAAAAAATTTCAGAAAAAATACTGTGCTCGTCACTGTAAAGTGAGTGCCAGTGACATCTACAGGAAATTTTCTGAGTGAGACTGGAAAAAATTCACTATTTGTCCAATAAATTTTACTGTACAGCATAAGAATTTTTACTGTGCTAGTACAGCATAAGAATTTTTACTGTGCTAGTACAGCATAAGAATTTTTACTGTGCATGGTAATTTTTCCATTACCACTCAAATGCACTCTGATTATGAGACTGCACAGTAATTTTACCAAGATTTTTCTCTCCGCGTAGTTTCTGCCTACCCCATGGGAAGAGGCGTGTATGTATATAGATAACTCGAGCTTACCCTCATAGATTCTTAGCAACCAAAGCAATATGTAACGCTAAGCTACGTTAACCCAGCAATTACATACCTAATAACTTACCTCTTTGTTAAAACCTTTAATTAAATACGGGGAAACCCGTTTTCAATACAAAGTTTCACAGGAAGAAACTTGTAACATTCTCTTTTACATTGGATTAGCATAGAAACAATCCAGAGAACTTTTTAATACAATCTGAACACACAATAGTTGTCTAATATCTGATTATCTCATATAATGCATAATGTTTTAATTAAAGAGTTCATCGAACCGACTGAATGAAGTTCAAGGGTCATTCATTAGTTCGGTCTTTTTTCTGTCATTCTTTTTTGCCAACTTAATGATGAAGTAAAGAGGTTAGCCGTATCTGTATTATGTTTTTTTTAATGTTTTGCAGATTCATTATAATTTATGACGTGTTCAAATGCACGGTCGGTAGTCGTTTCGACTTTCGACTGCTTAAAGTTTTCGTTGTTGAGATGAAAGTAAATAATAGTAACGTTATCAAGTTTGTTCTACGGCGTTCGTTATCAAATTTTTGGTGATTGTTTTAGGTATTCGTTTCATTGTTTTTTGGCTTTGTTGTGATTTTTATTTGATGAAGAGGGATTTTTTTTAAGCTTGGCATAATTATGTTATTTAACGATTGTGTCACTGTTCTGGTACGAACGAGTGGATATGAAAGTGGGTGGCTTTAATAACATAAACCTAAAATATTGATTGCATAGCTGTGTACATTAGTTCTCATTTTAAATATATTTTTTTAGGCTTAACACAACGGTGTACCCAAGTCGGATATGTTTTCTGTTTCGTGGATATGTACAGTGCCCTTCAAAAGTCAGTTGACACTTTTCTACTTCAGGTGTGGTGTCTTATTATGATTTAAGATAAAAAAAAAAATAATGAGGTTATCCTGAAGTCATAATTGGTCAATAAAAACGTTATAGTATTATTACACTTCAAACATTTGGGAGTAGAATTTAAATCATAATGTGGTGTATCACAACTGAAATAGAAAAATGTCAACTAACTTTTGTTAGCCACTGTAAGTATAAAAACCGGCCAAGCGCGAGCCAGATTCGCGCACGAAGGGTTCCGTACCATTATCAATAAAAATGGCAAAAAAAATCAATCGAACGAGGAACCCTCAAACCTGAAACTACATCCAACATAATTTTTACCCGAAAATCGTACTCGAGTAAAATTAGATATTCGATCCATATGAATTTTAAATGACGATACAATTAAGGATCTGATAAAGAAGTCTGTCTGAGGCTTTATAGAATATACAGCGTGTAACGGAAGGGGGGTATCAACCCTGAAGGAGGTGAATGTGCTCATGAAACTCAACAACTTTCCCCAAAGAACATAGGTCGAAATATGAAAAAAAAATTTGGCCCTCCCTTACAAAACTGACTACCAGCTGATTGATTTACTATGGGAGGGCCAAATTTGTTTTTCATATTTCGACCTATGTTCTTTGGGGAAAGTTGTTGAGTTTCATGAGCACATTCACCTCCTTCAGGGTTGATACCCCCCTTCCGTTACACGTTGTATATGTTTTGTTTGGGCTTTAGGTTTACGTAAATAATTAACCATCTTTTTTTGTTCTCAAGTTTTATTTAGCTTTATAATAACTCATCCCAGCGCTGATCTTCAAACTTGATTTTGTTTATATGTATCTATGTACATATTAGTATTTATTATTTTTCCATATGTTGCACCTGCCATGTTTTGTCTCTGCATCACCCTAAGGTTGACTGGTAGACAATGCGACAGGCACGAAGTCCGCCTTTATACACTATTTTTTAATTATGCATAAATTATCTTCGTAATATTATATCGTTTCATGTAATAAATATTATATGTAAGTCATCATCTGCCAAACCTTTCCCAACTATGTTGGGGTCGGCTTCCAGTCTAACCAAGTGCAGCTGAATACCAGTATATTACATAGAGCGACTGCCTATCTGACCTCCATAGCCCAGTTACCGGGTAGTACGATATCCCTTGGTGAGATTGGTTGTTAGACTTTCGGGCTTCTGACTACCAGTAACGACTGTCAAAGATCCAAGAATGACAGCCGAGACCATCGGCTTAACGTGCTTTCCGAGACACGGAGGGGCCTCGGTATGTAAAGATGGTCACCCATCCACGGACCAACCACGGCAAGCGTAGCTTAGCCCGATCAGTCAGCCCGTGCGGCTGTTACTTAGCCACGGGCCCCTCTTATACATAAATATTATATTTAAGTATGAATTTAAATTAGAACGTGGGTGTCAAAGCCTGTTCGTTACACGTGTAAGAGCAACTTTGGATGATCGATGAAAACTTTAGCTAAGTCTAAGAACTTCCGTTTTATAAGAACTTCAATACACGTAGATATAGTTTTCCTAAGTTATTTGGGAAGAGAAGTATGAGGGGAAACTTTCTTAAGTCGACTAAAAAAAGAAAAATAAATTCTGCTCACATTTCTGGACCCTTTTCTTAACACTTTTTTGTTTGTGTTGGTTTAGAGTAAATAAAAATAATGTATTTCCATATCTCTTTTTTGGGTTTCGAACCCAAATGGTACCAATGGGACCCTAATACTAAGCCTACGCTGTCTTTCCGTCCGTCTGTCTGTCTGTCATGGGGCTGTACCTCATTAACCGTAATAAGAAGACAGTTGAAATTGTTACAGAGCGTGTCTTTCTATTGCTATAAACTTGAAATAAGGTTAAACATTAAAGTCACCATTCAAGAAACGTGGTATTTCACGTTTTTTTGTCTTGTAGTACGGAACTCTTCATGTGCGAGTACGACTCGCAATTGACCGCTTTTTAAAAGCATCAATTCATTCACATTTTTAAAAGCATCCAACTAGGTAAGTAATTTATCAACACTTAAAAATATAGTGCCAAACGTTGCCTACCGTTAACTTAATCTGATATAATAACATATTCTCCTAAATTTATTAGTCTAAAGTCCAAACCAAAGCTAGAAATTGATTAAAATAATATTTATTCAGACTTGCTCCTGTGAGAAACAAACAGAACAGATTTCTAGGTACAGATAAAGCCGCAAAACTCGACTAGTCATCTTTTTTCAATAAACATAGGAGCTATAGACACTCGGGGAACGAAAAGGCTGAGTGGTTTTCAAGTTCTTTGTCCGTGTCGGAATATGTAGAATTATAAAGCATATTATCTTGATTTTTTTTTTCTAAATTGCATGGAATTAGTATGTACTGTATTCTTGCTAAACTTTCGAGAGTATTTGTAGACAAATAATAAACGAATTCCGAACGAAACCGGTGATCTATGAGTCTGCCTAAATAAATACAAAAACTTATTTTACTTCTACCTGAAATTTATGGATGATTAAACATAGTCGGTATTTGAAATATTTTCTTAATTTTTAAGTGCTATATTGATGTATAAGTGATTAAACGTAATAAATGTTGTAAACCCAGTATGTTTAAGGGACTTCATCTAATTGTAGTCGGATAAATTGTTATAAAAATACATTGAATATCATATAATGTCTCAAAACGGTTCTACCAAATTAGATTTACTTAAAGGTATTTTTGAACAATCGTACATTGACAGTCATCATTAAGGTCATGGCACAGTATACCGACACCGCAACGCACCGCTCCAACCCAGCAATTAATAATTGTCATTCAAATTAGAGCATTAAATCGTGTGTCGTATAATATATTTCTTAATGTCAATATGAAAAAGCTAACGGCGGGCAGTCAGCGTGCTTGCCATTACCATACAACTCGACTCGCAGCCCGCGCGCTGCAAGCGAGCGGACCGCGTGCTTACTGCTCGCCGACTCAGTAAGCACGCGGTCCGCTCGACTAAAAAAAGGGGGGTCAAGATTCGTTATGTGCTGAATTCATGGTTAAAGTTTGCGCGGCGATGTCCCAACTCCTTTTTTATATGTTTCCGGTGTGGAAAATCCTCCGTAATCCTCCTCCAGGGGCGACGGACTCTGGGACGTCCGTCGCCCCTGGAGGAGGATTACGGAGGCCCCTGGACACATTTAGGGGGGCTGGAAGAGGGTGTGGTCCGTCCTCCACCGACGCCCGGTGCGCCTGCTGCGGGCCGGGTAAGTGGACGAGATCTCCCTCTCCCTTTGCGCAGCCTCCTTCTGCGAGACGACCGTTTCGCAGAAGGAAACCACTGCGTTCCAGGACTCTTCGCTGCCGACCACCGACTCACCCACCCACCCAGCCTTACCCTTACCCTAAGCCTTGCCCATTGATTGCCATCGATACGCTAAGAAAAATCTACATAAAGGTGATTAACCTTTAAATTCCGCGACTGTACACCTCTAAGCCTTAGCAAAGTAGATCCTTTATTCCCACGCCATCCGCACCCGTTAAGCAGTCTTATTAAGAGGCTTATTAAGCTGCGCAGACGCTGCGTGTTCGAATGATTTATATCTTAATGTCTCACTGGAGAGTTGGACGCGTATTTGCGTTTTCTGTATCAAGTATTTGATTGGCGTTTAAATGTAGTGGTTGAGCTTTTATTGAATGTTTTATATTTATCGCAGGTAATGGTGTTGTTAGGACGTCTTGCGTGCTGAGAGGATTATTTTTTATTGAATGCTTAGCTTTAATTCTTGAGAGGTATTGAATGCCTATTACCTACTGGGTAAAAACTTACGGCTCTGTGTGCAAACTATTTATACATTTGTGCATTTTATTGGAGTGATGGTAAAAAAATGTTTTGCTCCGAAATTGCGTTGAAAAATTATTGACGGGTTGACTGTTTGATGTGTAAGTACACAAATATAAATGGTGAACGTTATCAATGATAGATTGATTCTTAGGCGGAGATCTTTGAATGTTACTCACATTTAATGTGTATTGTCTTTGGTCCCAACACAAGCAAACAACAAACAATGGACAAAATTGTCAACGTTGTGTTTTGTATAATATGTATATTTTATGTCATTTTTTTTGTAATGTGCGTTTTGTTTGTGCAAAATAAACTAATTTTCTTTCTCACTTGACGCGTATTTTGGCAGTTTGACAGTTGTGCGACGTTACAGGAATAAAGCCAGGAATACACATGACAGTAACTTGCACAAAAGTATGAAAGTAGCTTCCATGCTATTGTGCGATAAGAACTTCTGATTGGTGATTGTGATAATGGCATGCAAGCTTCTTGCATAATTTTGGGCAAGTTACTGGCATGTGTATTCCCTTAGACCATAAACCATGATGAGAAACCATATGTTATTACCAGTGATCGGATAATCGGGCGCTTATATACCTAAACTTCTTCCCACGAAAGAATAATATGGACATTCCTTTCTGAATAAATGAGTAATTCCGGGTTCCCGGGACAGGAAAGATTGTAAAAACAACTACAACAAAGTTAATGTAATTATAGCAGTGGTTATTTTGATTTCGTATCTTTATTTTATTTGAAACAAATGGAATATCAATAAAAAATGACAATGTGCACAATGTGGTCAAGTAGTGGAAATTGATTTATCTATCTAACAGATTAGTGATCGAATTAGCTCTACTGTACTACTTAAACCGATCGTACAAAACTTCACAGTTTGAATAGCGTATTTGTTATGTAAAACACTATCACAAAATCCCAAACTCGGTAAATGCATAGTTTTTGAGAAAAACAATATAGTTTTTGAGAAAAACTATCATAAAGTTACAGAAAATTCAACATATTTACATTATAAAGCTGACATTTTACCACAGATAATGTACGAATTTCAGTCCTAGGTCGTTCCGTTTTACGTTCAGACTAAGTGACAGCGGATTTTAATGGTTTTTACTCTAAATACCGTCATATGCAGGTAAAATTTTTAGCAATCTCAGGAATTTCAAACGATTTCAGGATTCGGGATTCTGAAAGGCATGTCCGTATTATTCTTTCGTGGGAATAAAAGCGAAGTTTAGGTATATTAGCGCCCGATTATCCGATCACTGGTTATAACCGACTGACTATGTTTATACCAACCGAAAGTGGTTACTTCATTAACTGTAAGTGTCCGCCACATATTGCGATAGTGCCCAAACATTGGTTTACGGCCGCCACATTGGCTTAACTGTCCGTAAAATGCTTTATTTCTTAGTAACAGAACAATAATAAAAAAACAGTAAAACCGTAAAATAGATTGGTAATAAGTATGGATTGTGATTAACGGTTTTTTGTTTGTGGGTTCGAAGCTTCATGGTTTCTTAAAAGAGGGTGAGCAGAGATTGAAGCGGTACGTCTAAGGGCCGGTTGTTTCAAAAGTTTGGTTAACGTAACATATGTACGTACGTCAAGTAATAACAATTTCGTAATCGTTAATATTTGACATAAGTCAAGGTCATAATTTTGTAAAAAAATAAGAAACAATAAAACAAGTTCCTATATGTGGAATAAAATTGACGTCTGACAGATTCTCTATGGAAGAACTGTTAAAAATTCAAAATTATTCCTCGGATAAAACTATCTGGCGTTGGAAAAATCAGCCCTAAGAGTCTTAAACACAAGTAAGTAAATATTATTGATTACTCGTATTAAGTAGGCATTAAAAAATCACCTCAACAATTTGATATGAAACTTTCTAGCAGATTTTGATTCGATTGATTGTTTTTCATTGTACAAATATGAAACCCATGAACCCAATACTCTTTAGCGTTTACTATTTTCCTTATAATCAGTGATAAATCTTTCAGAAACCGAAAGATGGTATACCATCTTTCGGTTTCTGAAAGATTTATCTCTATATGAATACTTGAGATGAAGCTTTGAACTTTTCATGTCGATTTTATATATAAAATTGACATGAAAAGTTCAAAGCTTCATTTCTATCTCAAATATTCGCCTGGAACCAGATTTTTATGCTTCCAACCGTGAGATTGATAGCCGAGTCTGCCGCTTGAACTGAGATATCATTTCACAGTATTTGGATGCCAATTTATTTCACGATTGCTATAACATTTACTGATATGTTCTTACTGATGACAATATTACTCTGTGGCCCTGTGGCCTCAAGTTACACGCTCAAGTGATATGCGTAATGCGACAGCGACTGCAAAGTTTTTATGGTTTTTTTTTTTTGTAATTGGCATCTCTGCGAGATGCCAATTACTGGCTGCTTACTCCGTTTTGCCTGTGAGTGCCTCATTAAATCAAGGCCTCCAGTTAGGGCTTAAAAGTTAAAACTATACAACGTGTAACGTTGAATCCGCAAAACCTGAAAATAGTTTGATCAGAATAACGAGCAGAGTTAATTGAACCACTTTTTAATATAGGTCACATTTTTCATAAAATCTTCATTAAAAACGTTGCCGTGTCTATTTATTAATAGGTCAAGCAAGCCAATGTCAGCGCGGCGCAGCGGCCCGGTGACGACTCCTCCCTCGGTAAAGCGTCGTCGCAGACGCCTAGAAACGATCAGAATGGCCAGTAAAACTAAAACAGCACATAAAACATTTACAATTTTTTTAATGACTTATTTTCTGTCTGATATAGGTCAATTTAATTAAAAATCAGTTACACGTTGTATACAGTTAAGGGGGGTGCCCTGTGGAGTCGTGGAGTGGCTTAGGGCGACACTGAAGGAGCAAGGGCCAGGCTGGATTGGATTATTTTGGTACTAATTTAAAAGAACAGTCTCAGCGGCGCGGGCTGGCTCGAGCAAGGAAAACAGCGCGTGTGTGCTTGTAACCATACGATAGAAGTGAGAACTTATGACTGGAGCCGAGTTTACGCGATTCAGCGTCACCCACCGACTGTAGCCGAGTATACCCAATTCAGCGTCACCTACCCGAGCGTGGCGGTTCAGATTCGTTGACTGATTAGAAAGAACGCAAAGTGCACCTACAGGTTTTCACTTCTTTTTTTTTATTGCTGAATGGGTCTGCTCTTGACCTCGATGACTTCTGATGGAAAGCGATGGATGAGGACTATGATGGAACGAGCGTGCCCAGAAGATGTCTGTTCACTCTTGCTTTGAAGGCAGATTGGTTAAATGTGGAAAGGAACCCAGACTATGAAAGAGAGTTCCACACTTTGGCTGTGCGCATAATAAATATGGAGGAGAACCGTTGTACTCAGATGACTGGCCGGGATATCAACCAAGTTGGGATGGTAACCTGCAAAACATCTGGTAGTCCGGTAGTAAAGGGCATTTAAAAAAATAAAAAATATGGATGGAAAGAGGTGCATGCCACGAGTCACCGCGACGCCACTGAGGCGACTTGCAGAGCGACGGACGGAAACAAGTGACGCGCGCGCTTGTCACTTGACGCAAGTCGCATCGCCCAGGCCGTGAACGGGGCCTCGGGGTTCATGTTATTTGAACCTTTTACTATTTATCTTGTAGTTTCTAGGATGATTTTGCCCGTCTAGGGATGACTGGTGAATGCAATCCACTCTGTTTTGATTGTTGTTGTTTTGTTGTCATCGTCCAGTGTCGCGATCGCATCACGGATTAATTTGTATTCATGTATTCACTCCCCAACCCCGACCGGAGGAGGCCCGCAGTTGCGGGCCGGCACCAGTCGGGGGTTGCGGAAGGATCGTACGTTCCCGCGACCCCCGGAGTAGGAGTGAGATGGAACACCGGGGTGGTTGTTATTCAGTAAGAGTCTGACAGACCCTGCCGCCCGTCCCAGGGCGGCGGAAATCTATGAGGATTTCCCACCCCGGAAACAAAAAAAATAAATAAAAGAGGCCCGTGGCTAGATAATAACAGCCGCGCAGATCGATCCTTCAGGTTAAGTTACGCTTGCCGCGGTTGGTCTGTGGATGGGTGACCATGTTGACGTACCAAAACCCCTCCGTACCTCGGAAAGCACGTTAAGCCATCATCATCAGTCATTCGTGGATCTTTGACAGTCGTTACGGTGGTCAGGAGCCGGAAAGTCTGACAAACAGTCTTACCAAAGGGTATCGGACGAGTATTACCCAGTGACTGGGTTATGGAGGGCAGATAGGCAGTCGCTCCATGTAAAATACTGGTACTCATTCAGCTGTATCAGGTTAGTTCGAAAGCCGACCCAAACATAGTTGGGAAAAGGCTAGGCAGATGATGACTCTTGGAGTTTAATTAATGCACACCTACCAAAATGCGTTACCTAAAAATCGCGTGCACCATTCCATAAGTGCAAGGTTATAAAATCGAGATTGTCTGAGAAAATTCAAATGTGGAAACATTATCTCCTCGCCTCACACAGTGATCCCTTCACCGGCAATATTAGCACAAACATACGTTTTATAATGGGGGAGCTATTCTGAACATACTAGCACTAGAATATACTCGTATTACTGACATTTTTAGGGGAACGACCTGAAAATTTCGGGAGATTAAAAATTGTGGGCGAGGACGTGACTTAAAAGGTGTAGGTAAGCATTTATTGTTCTTTTTTATTGAAACTGTATGTTAGGAACCACATATAGTATAAGTTACGCTAAGGTTAAGTAAGGTTACACTATAAGAACCTAGGGCTCTTTCCCACGGCAAGATCCCGTTTTTTTCAGGTACGGTTTTTTGCAGGATCCCGTTTAGTGGTGTACGTTCTGTTTGCAGTATCCGGAACACAGGATGCCTGTGTGAATATGTATATTTTATATATTTTTAAAAACGGGATCTTGCCGTGGGTAAGGGCCCTTACAGCTACAGTCCGGCCGTGGAGAGAGTGCGTTCTTGACACCTGTCAGTTTCGTACAAAGAAATACTTGGTTTGCGAATTTGATCTTTATTAATTACTAGAATTTTCACACTTACAGATGTCAGGAACGCATTCTCTCGATAGCCAGACAATAGTTTAACAAATTTTGTTGATTTATTTTGAAATTAAGGATCTTTTTCATTATTTATTTTCTTAAGCTTGGTACTGAAATTGAGTACCTACCTCAAACAATTACTTAATTGAAAAGAATTGAGTTTAACTTGAGAATTTAAGCCACAAAAGCCAATCTTTCAGCCTAATTTGAATAATGGTTTAGATTGAAGCAAATCACAAAATAATTTCCTTTTTCTTTACAAATATCCAGCAAACATCAAAGTAAGCGCTATTTTCATAAATCGCAGCAGTAAATTATTCCTCGTAGACATAATTCCAGTAAATTTGTCAGACGTTCTAAACGAACCGTGGAAAAGAAAAAAATAAATTTTCACATAATCATTAACGTAACGACTGAAAATTAACATAACATTTGAAATTCAAATTCCAAATCTGAAATCAGCAAAATAACCGTTACATTCGTTTTATTACACGACTACGAAGCCAATGATTATGAGCTTCATGTGTCTGTGTGTTTGTGTGTAGATGTTCTCTTAAGCCTTTATACTATCAGATTTCATTCTTATTATGTCTGTGTATTTGGGCTTGTTTGTGATGCTTACGTTTATGTAATCCTCAGTGTTGACTGACTGTGTATAAAATAAATCTCGATCCTTTCATCTGGACGGATGACGTACGCGATTGCTGACAATTTGAAGAAGGTAATTAATAAGTAATTTCAATTTATTATATTATATTATATATTAATAATCCTTGGTTTGTGAACTAGCTGACCCCGCGACTTCGTTCGGATGGATTTTGGAAAACAATCATGTGTCTCTTTACTAAATCCTTTTTTAAAATAAAACCAGCCTTATAACATCAGCTATTTGCCAGTGTCCAGTTGCCACTATCAAAGTCCCGTCAAAATCGGTCCAGCCGTTTCGGAGATTAGCATGAACAAACAGACAGAGAGACAGAAAGACACATTTAAAAAGTGGTTTTTTGTTATAAATACTTCCATATATTTAGTAAATAGAAAGATTTAATTTTTTTTTATTTGTAGGTATGTATGTATGTATAGACAAAAAAAATGAGTTTAAAATAAATTTTAATTAAATTCAATTAAACCAATCAAAATTAAATTTCACGGAAATTCCTCAAAATACTATATTGCTGTTTGTTATAAATCAGAATAGTGTATCTGGCCGAGAGCGGGAGCAAGAATCCAGCTAATGGTTGCACTGATGCGTTATTGATACACGACGCGACTCGCAACGGTACCGGCAGAGCGCATCACGCCGCGCATGCCGTATTCAGGGCTTGCGCATTATCAACGATTAATGTTTTATGTAAATTATACAGCCGATCCAGAATTCGGGCAGCAACATTTTGGGCCAATGATATTTGAACTTTTTGACATCTATACACTAAGAAGAAGCCGATCTATTCTGTAAATATCTCACTGTGAAAACTTAGATGAAGTGAGCTGTCAATCGTTTCATCAGGTGGAACGACAACTCACTTCAAACTCATTTCACATAAAGGGGTTTGAAGATCTTTATATGGAGCCTGGCATACCTACTGTCACGCCATTTTGAAAATGGTGGCCACGGATGAAACCCATAAAAATACAAACAGAAAACGTAATAACACCAAAACCCGCAGTGTCACGTTTCCGAGATATTAACGTTCAAAGTTGATCACGTGTGTCAATCATCAGGTAGGTGGCAGGCCTGTTGGTCTAGTGGTCAGTGCCCCTGACTACTTTACGCAAGGTCGTGGGTTCGATTTCCACCCAGGACAAATATTGTGTGATGAGCACGATCATTTGTTCTTTGTCTGGGTGTAATTTATCTATAATATGTACGTATTTAGAAATATTCGTATATAGTTTATCAGTTGTCTAGTACTCATAGCACAAGCTCTGCTTAGTTTGGGACTAGATGGCGTTGTGTGAAAGTTGTGGAATATTATTATTATTATCAACTTTGAACGTTAATATCTCGGAAACGTGACACTTTAAGGGGTTGGGTCTTCTTATGTTTTCTGTTTGCATTGATATCAGCTAACCTTTTTTAAAGATCTCACGCGTGGCCGCCATTTTAAAAATGGCGTGACAGTAGGTATGCCACGGGTCTACAGACCCCTTTATAGCTGATTTATTCAGTAAAAATCGCACCGTGAAAACTAAAGTGAAGTGAACTGTCAATCCCAAGCAACAGGTGGAATGACAGCTCACTTCAAGCCCACTTCACCAAAGTTTTCAAGGTGAGATTTTTTACAGAAAAGATTGGCTTTTTCTTGTGAAAAGGAAGAAAACGCGAGTTCTTTGAAATATATTATACTCGTAATAATTGGCAAGGTTATTTTTATCGTTTCAGATTTATATCACTGGGTTAGCTAAAATTAATCAAATATCTAGAGTACATACCTTACATTCTATACCTTTTAAATTAATATTCCAGGACAAAATAAAAAGAAAACTTCAAAAGCCCAATTCTAATTACTCTTATATAAAATTACATATTAAAATGTGGGCGTTTTATCCCACTTCACCAGGGAAAGAGGGTGGTTACCACCCAACGCTGATTTATTAAAGGCTCGTTTTAAATGAAAACGAAACGATATGAAATAGGTACCGATTTATTATTAAAAATGAAAGTAACATCATTCAAGTTAGTTCTAGCGAAATTTTAAATTAACCTTTTAGGTTTTGTTGGCTTTTAGCGGGAGTTAAAAATACAATTTTCTAAATGTGAAATAAAATAAAAATTTTTCGCCCACACGATAGTCTAGACACTATCTAAATGAAATCTAGCGCTATAAAAGGCAAGGTAGCTTAATCATATATTTCTATAATATATCTATTAATAAAGCAACTCTAGATACATCTAGATATGTATCTAGAGTTGCTTAATTAATAATCGTGTAAACGAGTTTATGTAAAACCATAAAAAAGAAAATTTAAATCACGCCGAATTTAGTTTTCGACCAGTAAAAAAAACCATTTGTGTGCGGATTTAAATAATAATTTAAGTATGCGAAATATGTTGCAAACTTAAAGTCTTTGTTTTTTATATAGTCTGTTCTCACAGAATATAAACTGTGAAAACATGCCCTACTAAGGGGCATAGTTTTAAGTAACTACTAGGTAGTACTGCTGTAAAGTTTTATAAATTAAATTTTACACCACATTGTACACCACAAAAATACGAAACAAAAAAAAAAATACATCAAACACTACAAAATATACATTGGGCAGACAGCCGTATCGCTTTCTGATCTATTCCAGGTAACCTTGAAATGGACAGTTATTTTCCTGGGCTCCGGCTACTCTCATTCCATCCTCCCGCTCTCCAAACATAATATGCAAATAAAAATATATTTTAGAGCATTATTAAAATTAACATAATATTCGTCTGTAATTAGCAGTTGACAGCCCTAAGCGTATCAAAAGCTATTCGTAACCGGTATATTATTTCACTGCGCATATTCATCACTGCATTTTGCAGATACCACGTTGTGATCGATTGTAATGGCGAATTTTTGTTGGTTTTCCTTTTACCGCTACTCAATGAGTTGCTGATTTTATTTCGATAGTTATAAGTACTTTTTGCTATTATCTAGCTTCAATATTGCTGAGACGGATGCAAGCAGACTGGAATCTGAGAACAATGACTCTTATATTTTTAAATTGGAGCGACGTAATGATTGAGACGAATTCTGATAAAATGTAGGTGAAAGATGAGGAAACCTTAGTAAATTTATAGTTTTGGAATGTCATGGATTACTTAACCTACTAAAAATAAAAATATAATATCCTAACCTAACTAAAACTATTCCTCATTCTTCTGCCCTTATATCAATTTATTTGGGGTCGGAGTGACATGTCATTTTCTTCCATATTTCTCTATTAGTCGTCATCTCGGTAGTCACCCCCTTTCTAAAAATATCATCATTCACACAGTCCATCCATCGTTTCGTTGGTTTTCCTCTACTCTCATAGCGATGGACATTCATACTCAAAACTTTCCTGACGATATTTTCCTCATTTTTCATTTTCCGAACTGAAAAAAATAACAAACTAAAATATGGCGTCGAAATATTCTTCCGCATCGCTGTCGACTGGTAATTTACCGAAGAGACTGGCGGTAGCGCCACGTTGTATGGCAATACTTATCCTCTGGCCAAGGTAAAAGCTCTTTGGTTACGGGAAGCGGGAAGTGTCGACCAGCCTTTTGGAGATATCATTGAACAAGCGATGAGCACTCGGACCCCACGGCCCCAAACGAGTTTCAACCCTAAACGGCTCAAAAATATAAATACCGGTAAGGTTATATCAACTGCTATATCAATTGATATTTAGAGCAGTTCCAGTGATTAGATACAACGATTTCCAAATGCATTCGAGGCAAATTCATGGCGACTAATAGAGTAGTATGGAAAAAAAAAACATGTTGCCCGGACCCCAAATAAAGTCGGATAAGGGAGAAAATGATGATCATTTCAGGTAAATTCAACATTGTCAAAATTTGAGTTGTCAAGTTTAAGGACGAAAACAAAGACGAAGATGGCAAACAAACTTTTTCGATGCAAAATAAAACGCTTTAAAATATTAATATTACCGTAACAAGATATTTTCGAAAGTGTGGTAATTTCATATTCAATACAAACTCTCTGCAATAAGAACAAAAAAGTTTGTGTGTCAGTAATAAAGTATGTTCGTGTGATGCACCGGACAAAATTGTCTTTCGCCTACATACGCAAATTGAGAGCTGCTGAATTATACTTCGCGAGTATGATGTATTTGGAACACACGACAGGCTCAAGTGAATAAAACAAGATTTTTGTACAGAGTACTTTCCCAATGGACTAGTTTTAATTTCGATTTTTTTTTCTTGTGCAGCACTGTTATGGCAACAGTGTAATCTTCTGAAGATAGAAACAATAAAAGAAAAAAAATATTTTTAGTAACTTACCCTTTCTGGGGCAGACTTAACAAGGAATTTAAATATGTATGCGAAGAAGTCAGAGTCTAAACGTAAAATCATGTAAAGATTTTCATTCTCTTACCAATAATACCCATTACAGAATTAAAAGGAGAAAAGTTATTCAGCTCATCTCATTGCATATCGGGCGCATATTCATATATCTTTTCGAGATGTCCTTTTCATTCAAAATTTTGGCAAGGCATTTTGGAAAAACAATACAATGCAAGTAAAATATTAACCATGAGGTACTTAGCTGTATCATTCCTTCCACACTGCATTAGCGTTGAAGTGAATAACCCTCTTACATAATTGACGATGAATTGACCAAAAACAAAACACACACGAATTTTTCGCGTAATTTCTTCATAAATCTGGATGGATACATCTGTCTGTACGTCGTGGGTCTAAATTGAGTGTAATTTGCACACCGCAGGCTCATTACAGCTAAGTGGTTCCACGTAGTCTTGCCAAACTGTCATGGCAGAACTTTTTCCCGCCAACAATTCGGCCGTTTCGTTCGCAAATTGACTCGTACCGTATTGTCATCGATTATGCGTCTTTCAGTTTTTTTTTTGTTCGTTTGGCTACTTTCTAATGTATGAAGATTGTTTGGTTCTATATAGCTTTTGCGGTAGTTATTTTTACAATAGTTTCTTTAACTAAAGTTTCTAATGAGTTAGTAACTCCGGTCTGCTTCGATAATAAATTACAGAGTTCTGATATCACAGCCTTTTAACAATAATATGATAATAATGGAGTTATGGTTCAGGTCTTGAGGAGTGAACTAATAGACTCTTAAACGTGAACAAGAGAAGAGATGAGAAATGTTGTCGAAGTGAATGTTATAAAAGTGTTACTTTTGAGCACAAGACAGTATCGGACTGATCAGGAGAGTGGCTGCCAGTTTGTGTCTCTTTTGTTCACCGCATACAGGTATACATATTGTATATCGACGCAAAATATTTGTGGAATTTATCTTAAATGACGCACTCGCAAGTTCTAGGTCAATCGTACAGTATATGCGATTGTGCATATATAAAGTTCCTTTTCTCTACTGTTTTGAACTCGTCTTCCAGTCTGAGCAGATGCGGCTGAATATCAACATTCTTAATGAAAATTGTGGGCTGCTATATCTTACGTTATTAAAGTAAATTTGGCACTGATGCGGTTGGGAGTTTTAAAATATTATTTAGTCGAAAGACACGCAGACAGCTGGACAAAAGACTCCCCAAGCTAAAATAGCCACAAGGGCCAATTTCGAGGATTCCTGCGCACTTAACCAGAAGGCCTAGCCAAAATGACATTCTCTCAGGCATAACGATGATGGAACACCGAAAATGTATTGGATTGACGAGCTTTCGAAAAAAATATGATAAACCAGCACCCCAATTGCGTAACACACTATTACTCTCAATTTGAATCATTTTGATGCATATTGCTAATCCATTGCTCCATATGTTCGAAAAATGTGTCTGCTCAACGACGTAAATAACGCAATGAATGTTGTTGAAATGTCAAAATGAAACCCATTGCTACTGATAGTGTGTTACGCAATTACCCTGCTGTTGTAACTCGCTGTAGACATACGAAACGCTTTGAAAGCTATTGTTACTTGTCTAGGGCCCTCCGGTTTAAGCTTCATGTTAAACCTGAGGGTACTAGACAAGTGGGATTAGCTTTAGTAAAGTAGTAATTAAGTAGTAACATATATTATAAATATATATTATAAATATGTATTATGGTAAATCGTATGTATGTGTTTATAACCTATTTATGTATTAGTCTAGTGTTTTATTTTTATTTTTTTCTTTTTATCATCGTCGTGTCAACCAAAGCACCTGCCATCTAATCTCTTCACCACCCTTGGTTGACTGGTAGAGAATGCCTGAGGCATTAAGTCGGCCTTTGTACCTTTTGTGCGAAAAGTTTAAATAAATAAAAGCCTTATTATGCGGTATTACTTTACAAATGGTTTCATTGCCAATTATTCGGAATGTTTTAGCAATTCAAGGTACAAAAACCGTGAGAATTCGGATGATCTACCTAGTTATATCTTTTTTCTTGCTAAAAATGCGAAAAAAAAGTTTAATTTAATGCTTGTTTTAGAATGGCCCATGGTTTATAAACGGTTGGTCTCGATATAAAAATAGGTAAACGGAAAATTGGCGATGGGATTTAATTCTATTGTAATTCACCTATGCTGGAAGAATTAATATTGTTAATAGAACAGGTTCTCGACAATGCTTGGATGGAAGAAAGTAGTTTTCTTGGTTCTGTCCAAGAACACCACTTTCTTGCCTAAATCGGATGAATGAAGCAACCGTGCCTATCTCTTCAGTATTGCATCATGTGAGGGGCCCTCGATGGTCACGTGGTCGCAGGTGCGACTTCTGATAGTGGGGTCCTGGGTTCAATTCCCAGGTCGCAAAAAGTGTTATTGGGTTTTTCATGAGGAATTTCTTAGTAACAGGCCGGAGTTTGGAAGTTGGCGGTGTGATACCTCCGTGCCTCGGAAAGCACGTTAAGCCGTTGGTTCGGTACCTGATCACTCTCCGGTCGTGTCGGATAATATCCCATTGGATATAGAGAGTGAGGGAAGAGAGAGTGCACCTGTGTCTGCGCACACACCTTGTGCACTATAATACCTCCCGCGCCGAAGGTTAGTCTCCGTTGAGATTGGCCGCCGTGGCCGAAATACGGTTTGGAGCACGTCACGGAAAAAATTAAATCAAATGATTAGTAAGAACTATGTCATCATAAAGTAATGTGTCATGCACATTCCCGTTAAAAAATGACATAGTATGTACTTTGCAAGTACAAACAAACAATCAAAAGTTTTTACGTTCAGTAATAAACTGCCTTCGCAGAACTAACGGGATAACTACGATCGTCATTAAGTTATGATTACTTAATACTTCTTTCTGGTTTTATTGTAATGTGTTGTATTTTTTGTTAAAGAATTTGATTGATACCTTCACTTGAAGGTGTTACGCCTGCAGATACAGCCCTAATTGCATAACACGCCATGAATAACAATCTGAATTAATTTGAAGTATATTGATAATTCATCTAGCACACTCATAAAGGCGAAAGTTTGTGCGTGTGTGTGTCTACATGTGTACTCGTGGGCGCGCGCGCGCGCGCGTTTGTGTGTGTGCGTGTGTGTGTGTATGTGTGTGTGTGTGTGTGTGTGTGTGTGTGTGTGTGTGTGTATGTGTGTGTGTTTGTTTGTTACTTCTTCACGCTCAAACGGCTGGACCAATTTTGATGAAATTTGGCACACAGATAGTTTATAACCAGGATTAACAAATAGAATACTTTTTATTCTGATATTCCTACGGGATCGAGACTTATGCGGGTGAAACCGCGGGGGCAGCTAGTTGTTAAGCAATGACCCCCTTTTTTTTTTGGAAAGCCATTCCTACTGTTAGTGTATTAAGCAGCCCCTGGTGTATGCAAATGATGATGTTGGGCTCCCGATTAATTTCTTAGCTATCGTCACAGTAACTAGATTAGCATTTCAATAAGTTTGTGTTGACTGCCCAGGGAAGGTACGTGTACATGTACATGTGCTGTGACCGAGAATCTCGACCAGAAAATGGAAATCCTTACCTCAGAATTTGCACATACATATCTGAAACGAATAGGCCAAAGACTATAAGCAAGACCAAAATGTTTTGAGTGTAACTAATACTTAATACAGGGTCAAAATAAATTAGCTGGCGAAACTTTGCAGACGTGAAAAAAGATTAGATGATGTTTTTGGGGGTCAATGACCGCTTGTAGTGTTGTACTTGTAGTAATGAGTTGAGAAAATCTGTTTTATTTTGTTTTATCGCGTTTATTACAACAAAAAAAAAACTGATTTTTGAACAGATATTTCAAGTGACTACACCAAAAACGTCAAAAAACAAAAAAAAACATTATCAACTTAATTCTTTTTTTTTTGTTTTGTTTCATCATGTTTACATATCGATATCCATCACGTATGCGGAGTTTCGCTACGTAATTTAATCTGACCCTACACATTAATTAGTTCATGCTCATAAGGTAAAAAAAATCGCATCAAAAATAAAACTAGAAAAGTCTTTTTACAATCCAGTTGTACACTCTTACTACCGTAACGAACCGACGATCAACCTAAAAATGGCTGATTCATTCCGTTTTTTATCCGAAGCAAATATTTTCAAATGTTTATCGTCCGATTATATCGCGGTGTAATCGCTGCGTGTGACCGCTAGCCTAATGAGTGACACGTACAGTTAGGCGCACGCGCCACTGTTTGAGAAAAAAACGTTTGTAACGAGGTAAGCAGAGAGCTTGGTAATGTGCTTAGCTATATTATGTTTTCTCGTGTATAATTATGATGAAGAAGACGAGGTTAGGAGATTTTTTTTGAAAACGGTGGAATAAGATCGGTTGCTGGACTTGTAGGGCCTTGAATGTAGGGGAAATATTAGGTGTACCGGAAAGTTCTGTCGGTTTTTGTAAATAAAACTCGTGGTTAGTTCTTAAAGCTAAATACTTAAATCCCCTTTTCTGAATTTCTCAAACCATCTTTGACATGTACGTCGCAATATTATTCAATACTTTTAACGTATTGGTATAGAGAAAAATTCGAAATTTTTCTAAGTACTACCAAAACCGACAGAACTTTCCGGTACACCTAATAATATGTTTCATAGCTTTTAATTAATAAAGGCAAATTATAAGACAGTCCAAAGAATAGTCCTTCATCTGCTTTAGCATTTCTACGCCTGCCTTGCGTGATCTAGCGTAAAAAATCCCAGTACCATTATCTAGTTCAGTTTTACCTAAATACGTACCTATAATATATAGCAGCTACCAATACAATCATGTAGAATTGCCTGTTATGAACCACGGAGCCGATAGGTAAGACCTGCTACTCTTAGAGAGATCATGGTGGAGCGAATGAATTTGACCTTAAATCTCGTTTTCCAGTAGGGGCGACGACAATCTGGTCAAATTCAATGCTCTGAAAATACTGGCGTGTCTTTTTACTACGAAGAGGAGCCAGTTCCAGTTATCTCCTACTTTCCGAGTTGCATCTGTACCGGTTACCGACCGTCTACAGCTTTTGGGCATGGAGGTGACATCTGATCTCAACTTCGGCTTAACCATCGAGTCGCTCAGACCGCAGCCAAGAAGCTGGGCATCCTAACTAAGGTGAGGCGATACTTCACATCAGGATAGCTTTTAAGTCTGTACAAAGCACAGGTCCGTTCCTGTATGGAGTATTGCAGCCACTTATGGGATGGCTCAGCCAAATACCAACTTGCTGCACTTGACTCGGTGGAATGCAGAGCTAAAAGGCTTACAGGTGACGAGATGTTGGTAGCTACGCTTCACAGCCAAGCTCATCTGCGTAATGTTGCTTGCTTGTTGTATGTCTATGACCCCATCAATTACTTTCCATCAGGCGTGATCGAAGTCAAGAGCAGGACCATTTCGCAATAAAAAAAATAAATAAAAAAAACTTGGGATATCTTCCGCAGTTTCCAAATAAGTTCTCAGATTCATGATTGCGCAAAACGAAAATTTTAAACAGAAAATACCACAGTAAAACTGAAGCACCTCTTTCCTCAACTAAGGTGCATGAAACGCGAAAAACCAAGACTTTCCTGCTCCATAATTATGAATTGCTTGCTCGAAATTGTTTGAACCGTAAAAAGATCATTAAAACGCGGTGAGGTACAGTTCACTGTACGTTGGTGGAAACATTCGGACGTTGAGCTGGCCTAGCGTAGTACGAAGTTTCTTAGAATAAGAGGCCAGCTTATAATGGTTTTGTGATTTGCAGTGGCCTATATGGAAAGCTCTCACTGATTGCGTGCTCAAGTAGGCCGCTGCAGACACAATTTATCGAAGTGGGGGATTACTGTCCCATCCAACACCCAGTGCGAGCGCGGTGCTTCTGATGCCCTACTTGCTGGAGTGTCTTGAGTGCCCGTTCACCTGCACTTTGGATGTCCTAAAAATGCCACTGAAGCCTCAATCAAGGTCGCCACCTACTGGGCCCACCACATATAAAAAAATAATAAAAAAAAAACTAGGAGGATGAGTACCATCGACACGAAAAGAAGATGAAGAAGATGAATGGTTTTGTTACCACTGGCGTGTAGCCTACTGTACTAAGCACCACTTCCGAGGAACATTAGAACATAAAAACTTTAATAACGAATACTTAGCCCAACGTTGGGCTTTCATTATCGTTCATATAGGATCATTTTCTTTTACGGTTCAGTTCAGCTAAATATGTACTTAGTGCTTGCGGATAAAGGTGGTTATTTTCTTGGCATTATCAAAGAACATGTTAAGGAAAACCTCTGTTTATGCGTATAACTAATAAGCAACTTTGCGAACCGTATTCATTAGTGTAGTTTCTTTGAGTTTTACACGTTTTTAAATGAAAGGCGGCTTATGTATTAAGTATGGTTAAAGTATGTATGTACTTGACAGTTTGGAATGCTGGTAAGCTCTAATAATACAGGGTCGAATTAGATTAGCTAGAGAAACTCCATGGACGTTATGGGTATACAACGTGTAACGTTAAATGCGCAAAACCTCAGACACCCCAACTGATTTTAAATTCAATAGACCTATTTCGAAGAGAAAATAAGTCATTAAAAAAATTGTAAAGGTTTTATGTGCTGTTTTAGTTTTACTGGCCATTCTGATCGTTTCTTGCGTCTGCGACGACGCTTTACCGAGGGAGGAGTCGTCACCGGGCCGCTGTGCCGCGCTGACATCTATTAATAAATAGACACGGCAACGTTTTTAATGAAGATTTTTTGAAAGATGTGACCTATATTAAAAAGTGGTTCAATTAATTCTGCTCGTTATTCTGATCAAACTATTTTCAGGTTTTGCGCATTTAACGTTACACGTTGTAGATATCTGAAAACGATAAAATAAAAACAAAAAACATTACATATTTTTGGGGTTCAACTACCGCTGATTGTGTTGTTACTTAAAGTATGAGTTGACAAAATCATTTACTTTTGTTTTATCATGTTGAGATATTGATACCCTTAACGTCCGTGGAGTTTCGCTAGCTATTTGACGCGTATCATCATCATCTGCCTAGCTTTTTCCCAACTATGTTGGGGTCGGCTTCCAGTCTAACAGGATGCAGCTGAATACCAGTATTTTACATGGAGTGACTGCCTATCTGACCTCCACAACCCAGTTACTGGGTAAATACGATACCCCTTGGTAAGACTGATTGTCAGACTTTCGGGCTACTGACGACCCGTAACGACTGTCAAAGATGCACGAATGACAACCGGGACCAAGGGCTTAACGTGCTTTCCGAGGCACGGAGGGGTCTTGGTATGTAAAGAGGGTCACCCATCCACGGACCAACCGCGGCAAGCGTACCTTAACTTGATCGATCGACCTGTGCGGCTGTTGTTACTTAGCCACAAGCCCCTTAATTAAATTTGACCCGTATAAAGGGTCAAATTTAATTATCTAGCGAAACTAGTAACATTATACTGTCTGCTGGTGCTAATCCATTTACCGAGATTAACGTCAATCATGTCGTGTCACAGTATTACTAATACAGCCAGCTATTACTACAATTGAGTTAAATCCCTGATGGATTGAGCTTGTTAAGGTTTACATTATAATTGTGTTTGGTCACTAGTCGGTATACATTTAAGAGGAGATTGCAGTTATTTAAAAAAAAATAGCTTGTTTAAAGTATGGATTGGTCAAATTTTGCATCTAATTACTGAATTAAAACAAAGCTTGAGGCGTGAACGTCGTTCTTACACTTTTAGATTAGCTTTACCTTTATAATAAATATTAAGGTTCTATTTTAATGTAATTTATTTAGTACTTTTAAGTTAATTAAAATTTTGTTTTAAAAACGTTTTGACTTATTTTTTTACAGTTCCGTTCATGGAAATAGCCCAACTAGTGAGGAAAACAAACACAAACTACAAAACTGACAGTATCCTATTTGCGAATTCATACAATTCAAACGTTTAAAAGATACTCTCGTCGTCAAAGACGGAGAGAGCATTTCTCGTTTTGATCTGAAACTCGTCTAATTGCCACAGTTTGTAGGATTCCGCATTAGAATTTGTGGAACTTCTAATTCGACTTACAGAGGTTAGGGTTCGTTTTAATTAAAACTCACGCTCAAGCACATGGAACGTTCAGCCGGTCAGTGGTATTATTTTAAATAGGGCTTTTAGTATTAGGTACTTAAAAAGTACTTAACAGTAGACTGTAAATGTGATATTATCGATGACTTTGGTAGGCGTCCCATAAGGTGGACCAATGACCTGGTGAATCGAAATACGAGAACAGAACTGATCTATGTAGCGATTCTTGATGGAGGCCTTAAGAGTTCAGAAGTGGAACGGTAACGGTATGGTGATGATGATCACGTAACATTCGAGTTTTGATTATTGCAGCATTATCAACATTACTCTCTCGGTGTCCTTGGCTGATGAGGATTTTGACGATATATCTATCAGATGACAACCCTTTCATCTAATAGATATATTGTCAAAAAGCAACTATGGCCGTCCGGCCACAGTTGCTTTTGAACAGCTGAAACTGCACTTATCAAAATTTTATTTCAGTGCAGTTAGTGGAAGACCTCAGGTGCGGTTCGATCAAGTGCCGTTGAAATCAGTGGTCTGACTAGAATTCCAACTATTCATCGCCCGAGATCTGACTTTGTAATATTTATTTATTTAATACTTCAAGAACAGAAATGTACAGAGGCGGACTTAATGCCAAAGGCATTTTTTGCCAGTCAACCTTTGTACTACTATGGTAACTTGCCGTCTTGCCTACGATTGTCGCGATTCAGCCTTTTCACATCTTAAGCCCAGTTAAACATTGGTCATGACGTAGAATCAGGATCTAGCTTGGCTTGGCGTGGTAGTGCCAAGCCTAAAGTAATTTAAAACAATTCAAATAAATAAAAAAAACAGAGATTATAATCTCTTTCTAATCGGATTCGATAGTGAACCTAGATAGTTAGTTATCCAATGTATTAATGTAGGTATTATATTGTTTGTTTCCAGGGTGTCTGTGAGTGCAGCAGCTGCAGGTGCGGTGATGCGCCGCGAGCGCCGGCGATCGACACATGCATGCCGCCCGCGCACCCGGTGAGAACTGATACCTTCTACCTACTTCACAATTAGATTATGAACTTACTGTAGAGAAGTGCCTTGTTATTAGTTTCAAAGGACGAGAAAACATATATTAAGTCAATAATGTTCCCACTGCTGAGACATAGCCCTCAAAATGAAGAAAAAAAAAATGTAGGATGCCGAATCATGAAAGAATCGGGATGACGTTAATAAATACGTCATATTTTCATGAAGAAGTAGCAACATTTATTTTGATATATTACTAGTTTCTGTCCGCGGCTTCCCTAATACATATTTTTTTAAATACAAAAATCTTTAGTTACTCGTTATAACATCTGCTATCTGCTAGTGAAAGTCCCGTCAAAATCGGTCCAGCCGTTTCGGAGATTAGCCGGAACAAACAGACTGATAACAATTTGAATAATATATTCTCTTGTTATAAGCACCGTATACATATTCATATGCATATAGTAATATTTACATTATAAAGAAACACTCAAATTTTATTTGTGTGTATTCATTTTCATGATTCTCTTTCATTACAAAATACAACGTTAATAAAGTCAAGATAACAAATCACACCCCAATTAATAAAATCACTAATAACCCCAGTACTCAACAAGTATACATTGGAACGCAGTCAGTCAAAAATATGTCAGATTGAAAACATTTTTGTTGACATTTGTGCCAAGATATGTTGGTTGATAAAAGTTAATGAATGATTCATTTTAAGTGAAGTCTCTGAGTGTGGCAGTTAGCAAATCAAAACTATGAATCTAGTCATGTTGGTAATATAATATCATAATTACGATGTGTTGTAATTATTACTGTAACAGCTGTTTGAATTTACTCTCGAGCTCCAGTTAGATTGGGAACTGGGTTAGATACATAGTGTGTGGTGACTATAAGATGGTGTTTGCAGGGACATTCTGGGTAAATGTGAATTACTTACATAATGAGGTCATTGAAAACTGCTGATCCATTCTGTAAAAAATTCAGAGTGAAAAGATAAGTGAAGTGAGCTGTAAATAGTATCAATCCGTACCATCAGGTAGAGAAACAGCTCATTTCAAGCTCACTTCACCTACGTTTTCACTGTGAGACTTTAACAGAAAACTTGATAACGATTGGTGGGCTATGCAGATCTGACGTTAATTCAAATTTACTTAATTCATATCATATTTTTCAAAGTGACGTAATTTTAATTCAATAAGAATTGTCATTTTGTATGAAAAATAAACACGTCTGGAGCAGATAAAAACAAAATTTTGTACTAAATCCTTGTGTGTGTGTGAGCGAGTCATTTTATTATATTTATAAATTCACTTTTTTTAAGATTGAGTCGGTGATCGTATTTAAATTCACGAGAATGGTCCCTCTGATCTATGCAGATCTGAAGCTAATTCAAATTTACTTCACTGATATCAATACTTTGCAAAGTCACGTTGGGCTTTCTTATGTTTTCCCATAAGAATAATCAGTGCACTTTGTATGAAACATAAACATTGCTCTGCAGCAGACAAAAACGAAGCTATGAATTAGAACGTAAAAACGTGCAAGCGAGTCTTTTATTTCTTTTACTTAGTAATTTTTATCTCAGCTTACCTTATTATGTCCTGTTCATTGCCATCATTCACAACCTATAATCAATAAATAAAAATACGAAAGTCCGTTACGTAACAAAGTAGGACCTAAAATGTAAACACAGTCTGATTCACTCGGACTCATTCGAGAAACCACATGCGTGACTAAAGGGTGAGTAACATAAACATAATCCGGCATTTTGCAACGAGCCCAGTCATTTTATGTGTACAGACGCCAGTACATAAAGCTACCCGAAACTGTCAAATTTTCACAATCAACTATGAACCTAATGCTTTACCGATAAAGTTGAAAATCTATTAAAGAAATTTGACATATTGTAGTAGTTTGATGTGCTGGCGTCTTTACAATGTCTGGAAAAAGTTGGCAACGTCTAGACTAATATGGGTTGAGATTATTTGCTTTGACTAATCCTCAGTTTTCGTTGCATTGGAATTTAATAATAAATAAGAGGAAGTATAGTATAGGAACAATCTACATATTGGAGCACTTTGCTTTAGACAATTTCAAAGTATCTGACAAAGCGAAGTTTCTGCTTTTCAATTTGGTCTTGGTCTTAAATTTAATGAAACCTAGTAAATCCGTAATTGAATTTAATGTTATTTAATTATTCATTTCGTTTTATAAACTTACGCAAACTGAAGTGTACAAGGATACTAATAAAATCCACAAAAACCCACGAAGCATGGTGCTACCATGGATAAATTAATGCCTAAAAGAAAACTGTATAGTGGCGCGATGTAGGGAGTTGGATTGAAATTTAATATCAACACATTCGACACTGAGCAGGGAACACGCTGTAGCTTTCACGAATTTAGAACAACTTGCACTCGAACCTCGTGTAAATTGTGTTATAAGACACACTTTAGCAGCATGGAGTTCAATTATGTATCTTGAGTACGAGTTTACGTTCTTTTGTGTAGCAGCATCAGAAGTGAAGACGTGATTGAACCTTACAAATATTATGATAGTTGATCTAATAAGGGAGGTTTTCTTGGGTTACTTGGGTTTGGGTTAGTTGGGTCTAGTTCAGTCAAAGAATGGCGGAAAAGGGGGTGTAATTATTTTTACCTAAAACGCAGCGTTTTTGAGATATATGCGAGAAAATCAAAAGCGGGAACTTTGTGCCCCACCTCGCTCCGGCTCAGCTCCTAGACGTCGGGACTTTTGGTATGTTCACTTCCACCAGTTTCTGAAGGAATCGCTTTAGGCGATTAGGTCTCTGTGGTTCACACACTCTACAACTCCTTTATTGACTGGACCATAATCATATACAACGTGTAACGTTAAATGCGCAAAACCTCGGACACCCCACCTGATTTTTAATTCAATTGACCTATTTCACAGAGAAAATAAGTCATTAAAAAAATTGTAAAGGTTTTATGTGCTGTTTTAGTTTTACTGGCCATTCTGATCGTTTCTTAAGTCTGCGACGACGCTTTATCGAGGGAGGAGTCGTCACCGGGCCGCTGCGCCGCGCTGACATTGGCTTGCTTGACCTATTAATAAATAGACACGGCAACGTTTTTAATGAAGATTTTTTTTTAAATGTGACCTATATTAAAAAGTGGTTCAATTAATTCTGCTCGTTATTCTGATCAAACTATTTTCAGGTTTTGCGCATTTAACGTTACACGTTGTATTGTGAAATAGTAAGAACCTTTCTCCTTCCTCGTCCCTTCCTTTTTAATCTATCCTAAGGTTGTCTTTAATAAATAACAGATCGATTCTAGCGATTAGACCACCTATTGGGTCACCCTAATGTAAAATTTCTACATTTATATCTGCAATTTTTATGCGGTTTAGTGTATATAATAAAGAGTATTCTATTACATTATATTCTATTCTAAGAGTATCTTGTAAGATAGTGACATATTTTATGTGATTAAATTTGTCTAAATCTAACTCATCACTCATTCTGATTATGCATAACTACTTCTAACACTCCTTATCAATACTTAACCTGTGTTCCCAAAATGCTTTTCCAATTTCACCAACACACCGCCAGGTCATAACATCTTGGACTTTTATAAGCATAGAAATATTATAAACTAATGTAGGGGTGCAGATCGAAATAATACTTGAAAATTCGTTTAAATTCTTTTAATAAAATATAAATTAAAAATACACGTCTTAGTTCGTTACTTTATCTTGCTTTATCTTACTCTCTGTCAAATCATTTTAAATTTAGAATTCACTTCTGTTTTATGTTTTTTTAGAAGATACCTACAGACAATACGGACAGTATCAATTAGATAAAGCTGCATGCAGGCTACACGTTACTTTATTCAAATTCCTACAGTAATGATAGAAAGAAAGAAAGAAAAATAGATTTCATAGGTACAGAAGAACGTGCAAACAAAAATATAATATAACTAGTATAAAAAAGCCAAAACAGGTCATATTCACGAGCACAAAAGATGTCAGCAGCTGCACGTCGAGACTGTGACAAGAAGGCTTCCACTCAGTAGCCCACCAGATAGCTCTTATTTGAGTTAGTTAAACAAAAGACAAACGAAACGTGAAAGTATTATTAAAAATCCGTGGAAAGCGAATAGCATATCCACAACACGATGAAATGAATGTATGTACAAAAGAAAAAAGAGTCATTGGATGCACACAGCTCTCGATTGGAATCCAATACCGCCATTAATTGGCGAGGCGCGTCGGGAAAGATATCGTTTTCGACACACTGTGCAGAAAAAAAACAGAAGGAGGGCTCCATACAATGAGTGAAAAGTGGTATATGCGCACAAAGACGCGTTCATCATCATCATCATCATCATCATTTCAGGCGAAATAAGTTCATTGTTGGACTGGTTCTGTGCTTCCTGTATCCAGCGCAGTGGTCTCGAACCTACCGATTATTCGGTATTTCTACCGATATGGGGTCACATAAGTCATCATGTAAGTTTTTTTTTTTAATAAATAAACGAATTTGATTGAATATTGTTTTTTTTTGTGAAATACCTACCGATCTACCGATCTCACTCTACGATGTTCGAGACCACTGATCCAGCGGATTCCTGCAGCCTTCACTAGGTCATCGGTCCATCTTGACACGCAAAAAAAGAAGCGTAGAATTGAAAAAAAACAAACAAATGCCAATCAAATTTTATTTTTCTGTAGTAGATCTTTTAAGACTACTACGATTATATTATTAAGATTTTATGTGAATATATCAATACAGGGCCATGTCTGGACGGGTCTTTAGATGAAAGAGCCATTGGAGCATTGAGTTGACCTGTCCCGACATACAGTGCGCTTGCACTCGCTGTATGTCAAGCCTGTCTATGTGTGCGTGCGTTTCCGTTCGTTGTTGACACCCGACCTTCTGTACCTATTCTATGTACTGTGTCTTCCATGAATTGGTTCTATTTTCATGGAAAATAAGGCGTAACGTTGCGTTGGGGAAGATGGGTAAACATGTTATCGATTCTGGGAAATTGTGGAAGGTGATTGCTTCCACGCATGTTTTGATTGATGACGTCATTTTAATAGGCGTAAAAATATATCATTCCCGCTTTTCCCGTAGAGTTACGCAGAAGTGTACCTATAGTACACCCACATTTCACCAGCTGTGGTTTAGTCGCAGGGCCTGTTGCCACCAACCGTGCGTAAATCCGGAGTCCGGGCTGCAACTGAGAAATTCCAGGACCTCATGATCAGCGGTAACACTTGCGACCACTGGACCATGGAGCGACTAGTCGAGGCGTTATATTGTCACTTCTAGGCAAGGGTGTCTGTAAAAATAGATACTAGTTTTTCAATGAGTTGCGAAGTACCATAGAAGACTAAAGACCAAAGGGACTAGATACCAAAGTAGTCGACATAGCTCACCGAATAAGCAAGCTGAAATGGCAATGGGCCGGCCATATTAGCCGTAGAACCGATGACCGTTGGGGTAGACTTGTTCTTGAGTGGAGACCGCGAATTGGTTAACGTAAGGTGGGACGCCCTCAGGCTAGTTGGAGCGACGATCTTCGCTTCGCAGGATGTCTGGTAGCAGCTGAATGTGAGTTGCCGAAAATCCAGTTGAATGGCGTGCAATAAGAGAGGCCTATGTCCAGCAGTGGACTGCTAGGCTATTGATGATGACGATGATGATGATGACAAAAGACTACGTAAAGACGATAGGAAGCAACTACTTCTTTTATCTACGGGTAGCAATGTCTTCTTGTCGACGAATAAAAGAGACTGCGATGCAAGAATTCGGCTTTCAACAGTAGTTATTATTACAATTCCTTCTATTGATTCGATTGATCGAGAATAATTGATGTAAAAAGCGGTCGGCAATATGCTTACATACATACTTTATGCTAGTGGTATTTAATGTGTAAGCATATTGTCGACCGCTTTTTACATCCATAAGGCTAAGTAATAACAGCCGCACGGGTCAATCAATCAGGTTATGCTACGCTTGCCGCGATTGGTCCGTGGATGGGTGACCATTTTCACATACCAAGACCCTCCGTGCCTCGGAAAGCACGTTAAGCCGTTGGTCCCGGCTGTCATTCGTGGATCTTTGACAGTCGTTACGGGTCGTCAGTAGCCCGAAAGTCTTTTGATTATTTTCGCTGCACGTAATTTGTAATATAACCTAAAGCGTTAATCAATGAGAAAAAAAAAATATATTGTTGCCTACCCCCCGGGGGAAAATACGCATCAATGGATTTAAATAAACAAATTACGTTTATTTTAACCAATATATAAATATCATAATGAGGAAAAAACATAAAAAAATAAACACGTAAACATAATACAAGGTGTGCGAAGTCGTGAACCATTTAACAATGGTACAGACGCCAGCACATCAAGCTACCCGAAACTGTCAGATTTTCCGAGTCAACTTTGAACCTTATGCTTTAGCGATAAAGTTGAAAATCTATTAAAGAAATCTGACAGATTGTAGTAGCTTGATGTGTGATGTGCTGGCGTCTGTACTTACTGACAGTCAAACTTCTGCGCGAATGCCCTCAGGGTGTCGTTGGGGCTAGCCCGAAAACCTGCCCACCAGGGTTGTGGACCGTTGTTGCATAGTAGCATACACACAGTCTACTTGATACGCTACAGAATTGGAGAAGTCTCATCAGCACCCTGAACATATGATTTTGTAGCTTAATCTGAGTCCTTCAAAGAGGAAGCAAAAGGCTATTGTCTTATAATTTGGGGTAATAGCACTGATCTAAATGGAGCGTTCGTCTCTCAAAAGAAGTGCCTAAGATCAATTTATGGACTTCAGCCGGATGATAAATGTCGGCCAATATTTAAGAAACTTGGTTTGTTACTGTTATGTAAATCTACACATTCATATAAGTAGGCGATTTTGCAAATGGGTTTCAAGTTTAAGTGGACTGTTTTTAGAGGATGGCGGTGATCGCCTAGAAAGAGCTAAATGATGAACGGGTGATCAATTGTTAGGAATAACAAGGAAGGAAGGAAAGCACGTCTTACCTTACTATATCTTCCCTCGCGACCCATGTTCAGGACGATAAGCACTTGATCCCAGGAGTCTCTCGTGTATCACTTCACTGAATCACACCCGCGGGCGGTTTATATTGTTCATCACAGTTCTTAGCGAAAGCGGTTGGAGCGGATTAAGCGGTTGGAGCGGCCTGCGCGCAGCAGTCAGCACTGCCATACGGCGCAACAGTCTTCAGCGGACTCATCCACGCCTAGCTAATCCAAAAGGTTCTAGACGTGCCTTTGTAGGAGGAGGAAAGGAACATATCGCCTGTTCTGACAATGACGTCAAAAAGAACTGTCCATTGGTGTTATTAATTAATTATTAAAAACCTCAAGAGATGGCGTTACCAGTTACCGCTTCCATCTCTCTATATCTACGAAATATTATGTGTGTTTGTAACCAATAATAAACAATTATTCAAGAAAGCAAGCGATGTATATCCTCGGAGCAGACGTGATCCTTATGAACTGGTGTTGAATGATTTACCAAAGCTATCCAAATATAATAAAGGCTGTCTAGCAATGTGTGTGCGCACTTATAATAAAATACCAAATAATTTTAAACTATTAAATGTAAGATTATTTAAAAACAAATTGTACAAATGGCTAAATGAATGTAGCTTTTATAGTTTGAAAGAATTTATGGATAAAAAATATTGACATTATAATTATTGACATTAAATTGACATTGACATTAAATATAATCACCCTGTAACATTAAATTTTTGCATGCTATGTTTTATCTTAGCTAAACATGTTTGTGCCACTCTGACCTATGCTTAACACCATCGTCAAAATGTAGGGAACAGCTGATTTTTTTTTCGCGATATCCGGTTTGGTCCCATAGTAAAAGTTGTTCATAAAGACGAGTACAATGACCCCTTAAGAGGTTGTGCGTTATTTAAGTTACACCTTGTATACCATGTTTTACGCAAATAAATTATTTTATTATTATTTATTATAAGGAGAGGGATAATAACATCAAGTAGGTAGGTTTTGTTTTACCTAAAGCTACGGTTTCCTGAGAAGCGGTGACCGCCACGTGCTTCCGTAATATCCAAATACAGGTGAAAATTACAGATTTTTTTTATTTCATGTTTATACCATCTTTTAGAACTCGGTAAATTATACTTATTTATTTTATTTCTTATTTTGATTGTTGTTTTTTTATATCTAATCGTTTGCTGCACCAGTTGACGTCATCACGTCAACCTTCACTCAACTCCACTGCTGGTTTTCAGCTCTCGCTGCAAACCAGCACAGCATAGGGTCTTGGTTAGCATTATGCTGAGCGATGACCGTTTTGCGTAGATGTGACGCATGTTTTCCCCGAGATTGTTATATTTTTTGGGTTTGTTTTCTTATTATGCGTCATGTTTACCGCAATAAACATATTTTCTTTCTTTCTGTTTTCATAAAGACCGTTATAAACATGTTGGAAAGGGAAACATTCTTCTAGGTAACCGCATAGCTAAAGCAACAACGACGTGAATTAATGTGCAAGTATGTTTAAAACTCATCATTAATCCCAAACAATTACCTATCACATTTTTAGGTCTAAACATTTCTTACAGTAAAAAGTAGACTAGTAGCAAACTTTTACTTAGAAGAAAGTCATTAAAAAATCAAGGCTACACGTCAAACAGTTGACATACTCCACTTGAATTTAATCCCCTAATAACCTGGAAACTGAAACATCAAACAGTTTGCTAAAACTCAATTACTACTGACAAAAGTACATAAACATCGTGTTCTCAAGGCGATGATGAATTAAAAATACTTGGGAACGAAATAATTCTGGGCATCCATTAGTTTTGTTCTCAGAAAATAATACAGTCATAAAAGTTGCATTAAAAAGGTAATGTTTTAGGAGTCCGTAGGAGCCAGGAACTTATCTTCCATTTCACTTTCGCAGAATTCCGCAAGATTCCTCAAAGTATGTATGAAACGAAAGACAATGTTGAAAACAATGTTGAAAAATGAAAATAAAAAAAACAGGCTTTGATAGTACACGACAGGCTTTGGTAGGTGTGTACAGACGCCAGCACATCAAGCTACCCGAAACTGTCAAGTTTTCCCAATCAACTTTGAACCTTACGCTTTAGAGATAAAGTTGAAACACTATTCAAGAAATTTGACAGATTGTAGTAGCTTGATGTGCTGGTGTCTGTACATGAGGCTAGTAGGCGAATTTTTTAACCCATGATCTTACCAACTAAACTTAAACTGTCTTGTAACTAAAGTGATTGCTCGTATTATTGTAAGGGAGCACTTTTATGCTGGTCTGTAATAAATGATTTTATTTATCAAATCACCAAGAAAAAATAAGATGTAAAAAAAAAACACATATAAAGTTCTAGAACTGTTAACACATTTTGATAAAGTGTTTCTGAGTTCATCAGCTAACTAGGTCGCATGATAACGCAAAGGTATTCTCATTTCACAATCGAGTGTTCTCATAAAATAATTCGCAGTTTTGAAATCTCAAATCCATTTTCTGTTACTGAATTATATGAAAACTTTTAGGTTATATATTATCTATGTAAATATTATCTTGTTGGGAAATAAAATTACGAATGCGACGGAACCCTTTTACGCGATACTCGATACGCACTTGACACTTAAAAGTTGGATTGCTGTTATTACCCTAATTGCTTGAACAAAAACACTTTCTCTGTATTAATATTAATGTTGGAGTTATTATACAAATATTTTGATGCCTGTGCTTGCGCTTTGTTATGGAAATAGGCAACAATGTGACGGTCAAGGGAATTCTATTGTGTACAATAGAATTTGGATGGAGTAATGGCACTATTGAGCTGATGCTGTGTGAGCGTGCGTGTTCCATCGCCGCCCGTTCGATGTCCACCGCGCACAGGATGGATGGGAAGCAGCACATTATGTAATGTTTTGCTCCTTTGGTGTAATTGTTGTATGGCGTTCCAGTAGGAGGATAAATAAATAAATAAATAAAAGTACTTATTTCTTGTTAATTATTTTATTTGAAAGGTAGACGGAAATATTTGGTCACCCTAATGGGTTTGAACGGTTTTTAAAGTGACCCGTGACGGTTTTTGAAAACCTAGCTCGGTTTTGTGCTTTTTACGGCTTTTCCGTACCCAAAGGGTCCTATTACTAATGCTCCGCTGTCCGTCCGTTTGTCACAGGGCTGTTTCTTTTGAACCGGAATAGGTAGACACTTACAGTGTAAAATACTATAATATAGACCGCTATAAAAACAAATAATAAAAATAAAATTAAGTTAATAATTAAAGGGGGTGGCCACTAAAGAAATATATACGTTTAGTGTTAAATATTGTACGGTGCGAGACCAACTCGCACTTGGCCGATTTTTTTAAAGATAAAAGAAAAGTAATTGTTGTTTAATTAGAAAAGCCAGCTTTCAACATTTAGTCAACGTAGGAAAGTGAAGAAAAGCTTAAGACTGCCGTTGATATGGATACTAATATATTTATTTCTTAGTAACAATTGACAGATGTATCTCATCATCTGCCTAGCCTTTTCCCAACTATGTTGGGGTCGGCTTCCAGTCTAACCGGATGCAGCTGAATACCAGTATTGTAATGACAGATGTATCTAAAAAATGATTATTGCAAAATTGAATTTGTGCTCGGTGTTCATTTTTTCACAGAAAATCGCGAAAATTCGAGCTTCTGCGACTGCAGCGACTAATCATTGAATGGAATTGACGCATCACACCTGACGTCAGGCAAATCCTGCATCGCGCAAGCAGAGTTATCCGCGCGATTAGCTTAATAAACAGTGTGATAGGGACATGGAGGAAACTGTTTCCATGAATTCAGCACATGATTCTAGGCGTATATGTACCCTAGAGGGTAGAACTTCTCGTAGATTGTCAAAAATAAAAAAAAACTGCTATTCCATAGTAAAGTGCAAACCTGTGTGGTGAAAATGTATGGAACAGCAATTTATTTTGTTTATAACCTATGAAAAATTTCGCCGCAAGGGGCTTCAGAATCATGTACTGAATCCAGGTTGCGCGTGGATGAAATCCGTAAACAACCGTCGGGCAGTAGCCCACTAGACTCGACACCAGTCTGGTCGGAGTGACCTCCCTTTTCAATGGACAATGACATCAACCCTGTTCCTCATATCTTTATAATTTCCTTTACATCTAATATAAGTAGTAAGTAAAGGTCTCCCTCTTTCATTTCCACAGAGTTCTGACTTTTACTAGCGCGGCCAGTCCCTTCGGTAGGAGTCAAGCTCGTCCTGTCATCTTCGTCTCGGCACATACATTCTGATTTAAATTCACAGCTTAGTGCGTATATCTAATACTCGAACATACCCAACACACATAGTTCTCTCTTCCCACGCACACATTAGTCATTCGACAGGTCACTAGGCTAGCAGTAAACTATATTGCTACCTGTTGGTAATTAATAATTATGCCTAATTGGGATTTATGCGATCCCACGGCTGGCCGTAGCCACCTATAACTAAAGATGATGTGTTTACGACATGTCGTCGTATGGATTCAATGGTTGAATATTGGAATTGAAATGGATGACGACATAAATGTCTGGAAATGGTTGGCAAAGATACAGAATGAGGTAGAACCGCCTATCTCAGCTGAATGACAATGAAATTCCAAGTGTTGATGAAATTTGACGTGAATAATCCATGTCACGATGTCCTAACAGCAATGTTTCCGTAACTGACTATCTCTCCTAGGACTGGATTAATGCAAAAGGGAATGAGTATATAATGAGAGAGATAATATCGGGTATTTTGATATTATCCATCTTTAACAATCAAACCAAAAAAGGTTCTTAACGTAATTTTGGTGAAAAAAGATGTGAAAAAATCAAAAGCAAAAGTCTATTATCCAAATTAGGCTGAGAATCAGCACTTTTAGAACGTCAAAATTACATAAGACAGTCTCCCAAAACCCTTCACCATTTCCTAGTGCTATTGCTGGGAAGAAGAAGTGGCGCAACGCACTCCCCAAAAGAAAGTTATTGCTGTCCAGACACTGGTTTAAATTTCAGCCTGTATTCTTTTTTAGGGGTTTCAATAACTTCATTATACTTAGCTATCTCACGAAAACACTGGCTACTTATAATTTGAACAGAACATAGGATCATTCAGCGGTAGAAGACCGCTAAATGTCGTAAAAATTGAATGATCAGGGAGAAAACAGGGGAATATAACATTTGTATGGAATAAACGCCGACCGCGTTTCCTCTTAAAGTCTAGTCTTTAACACCCAAGACCACCGCACACCATCATAAATCAAGTCATCAAAACTCAAACGTTTTCGCAGAAAGTCATAGTGTAAAACAGACAGTACAGTAATATAATTAATGGAAACACAAAATGGCGGCGCACAGTAATGAAACTGACCGTTTAATTAACAACTCGAATGATTAATTATTGTGGTGTGTCAGCGAACAGCGCAGTGGTTGGGCGGTAGTTTGTTCATGTGGAGGACATAATTGATTGGCTAGGTACCTGCTGATCAATTTACTCATTAAAAGTTGAATTGATATAGTTGTTCTATTATGTGCTATTTCTGTAATTGAATATTTTAATGATGATATTATTTTCACTGTCGCAGCTAGATATTTATGTATTGGTAAGTGTACGTATATACGAAACAAGAGGAGTATGAGTGATTCGTAGAAGGTGGTGTTCTGTACTCTTTAGTCTCTGTCTGCCCTCATGGGTAAAAGGTGTGAGTTTATATAGGGTGACTGGTAATTAGTGACCGATACTTAAACACATGATTCTACTCATCATTACAAACAACTTTTACTATCGGACCAAATCCAAAATCGCGAAAAAAAAAATCAGCTGTTCCCTACATTTATGTTCGTACAAGTCGTCAAAATGTAGGGAAAAGCTGATTTTTTTTTCGTCATTTCACTTTTTGTCCCATTATAAAACTTGTTTGTTGTCATGAGTAGAATCATGTGTTCACTAATTACCAGTCACCCGATATATAATAATAATAATAATATTCCACAAATTTCACACAACGCGATCTAGTCCCAAACTAAGCAGACGGGTCGGTATGTGTACCCAAAGTTTGGAAGTTGGCGATGTGATACCAGGTGTATCATGTCGCAAACTTCCAATCCTTCGCATCCTCGAATAGGACGTTAAGCCGTTGCCTGAGCCTGGTCTCTCTCCGGTCGGGATTTCATGCTGTCTCATAGGACTACGAGAGTGAGTGCACTTGTGTACTACAATATCTCGCGCGCCGAAGGCTAGTCTCGGTTGAGATTGGCTGCCATGGCCGAAAAACGATCTGGAGGACTATTGTGTACACATAATACTTACTCTTTATGATATCCAAAAAAGAAATTCAATTTTGGTTCTGGTGTTATCACAATGTCAGTCTGTACTTTTCTTGTCAGACAAACCATTGCTTGCTAGTGAGTCTACGTTTTCTGACGAAGATTTTCTATAAGGAATACCTACTGTTTTTTTTTCAATATTGCGTTTACATATCTCTCTAATGATTGATTTTTCAATCGACCGATAACTTTTATTCGTGGAATATAATTGACGTCTGACAGTTTTTGTATGGAACAACTGTCAAAAATTCAAAATTATTCCTCCGATAATGTTATTTGGCGTTGGAAAAATCAGCCCTAACTCAAACATAAAAATGTGAAATAATTTGCTGTTCTTTTCATACTTCAGTTAATTTTCTGTAATGAAAGGTGTGTAAATATTGACTGCCAGCTACTACGCCTCTCCTGATTTCTCTCGGGAAAATGAATTTGCAAGTTAGTTTTTTTTTTATAAAAGCCATGCCTAATTTTTGCAGCTCAACCTACTTACAGCAAAGCGAGGGGCCCGTGGCTACATAATAACAGCCGCACAAATCGATCGATCAGGTTAAGCTACGCTTGCTGCGTTTGGACTGTGGATGGGTGACCATCTTTACATACCGAGACCCCTCCGTGCCTCGGAAAGCACGTTAAGCCGTTGGTCCCGGCTGTCATTCGTAGATCTTTGACAGTCGTTACGGGTAGTCAGAAGCCCGAAAGTCTGACAACCAGTCTTACCTAGGGGTATCGTATTACAAAGTAACTGGGTTGTGGGGGTCAGATAGGTAGTCGGCATTCGGTTAGACTGGAAGCCGACCCCAACATAGTTGGGAAAAGGCTAGGCAGATGGTGACCTACTTACAGCAATTGCTTCATAATTTGCATAGAATGTTCCCACAGGCTGGTGGGAGACAGGCCTCCTCTCTGTAAGAGGGAGCGGGCCATAATCCACTACGTGGGCCCAGAGCGGGTTGGTCTTCGAATTTTTTGTTCCGGGACATGCCGGTTTCCTCACGATATTTTCCTTCACTGGTTTGGGAGCAGTGGTATAAATACTGGTATTCAGCTGCATCCGGTTAGACTGGAAGCCGAGCCCAACATAGTTGGGAAAAGGCTAGGCAGATGATGATGATGATATCTGCAATTTATATGGTGTGCATAATAAAGAGTATTCTGTTCTATAGACCTACATTTTTGACAATGATTGACGCTAGGCAGATGATGATGGTTTGGGAGCAGTGGTGATGACGTCGGGGTCACCACTTTAGGGATAATACAACACGGGTAATGTTCACGGTAATCCCTACTTGAGCACTACTCCTTCTGGTTAAAGGTTCTGGGGTCAATGAAAATCGGGTTATGTCAGCCGAATATATTTCGCGTGATCCCAGAGAGAGGACCGTTCGCCCTGACCAGTGCGCAGTAACTGGTCGTCCAAAGCATACATCGCGCGCGCATACAATTTGCTTACCTTGCACTCTGCCTCGCATACATACATGTGTCCCTACAGTATAATTTACACCAAGTATCAGGCTTCAAACCAACGACCTATAACTGTAAATCACGGCTATTACCACTGGGACACCACCGCTCTCTTTGATCAGTAAAAATAAATCTAGTTCGTCCAACTTGCTAAGACAATGACGCAGATTCCCTTCTTCACAAACCAAACTGACTTTAAGTTCAGTGCATATTTTTCTTTCTATTCCATTAAGAAAAGGACAGAAGATAAATATTAGTTTAGTCCTGTCAAATTAAGATACTTCGTAGACAACTTTAGTAGTGATTAAAAAAAGGCTACCAAAGAATACGTCAACTTACGTGAGGCGCTGAGTGATTTGACAGGACTAAACTAAAATTTATCTTCTGCCCTTTTCTTAATGAAATAGAAAGAAAAAGATGCATTGAACTTACATTTAGTTTACTTTGTGTACAAGGGAATCGGCGCCATTATTCTATACCCTTCATTACCTATACCTACACTCAAAGCTAAAAATAAATTAAAGCACAAAATAAATAAGTCAACTCTCATGTCAAAATACCATTAATAAATACCACTATTGCCCACATTTATCAACTTTCAGTCAAAAACATAATTAGTCACAACAAGAGGAAATAAACTTATTCACGACATCCCCCATTTTATTATAATAATAACAAAATAAACTAGTTCAAAAGTAATTAGGTTGTATTTACTGCTTTCAATTTTATGCACTCATTAGTAAAAATGCTAAATAAAAGCGGTCGGTTATAATGACCGGCAAATTCGTGTGACCTTGTTCGTGTCGCTAAATTTTAGTGCTAAGTGCTACACTACAGTTTTTAGGTATTTGGGTTTAGTCACGTATTTTCGGGCTAGACTAGACTGAGAGGTTAGCTAAAGCTAGATAGGTACCGACTTCTATAGATAACATTATTTTGTTGACACGATGACCTAAATATAATTTGAAGGCTTTTGGCGATGGGGATCACGAATCCATTTTATTTGTGGTGAGTAAAAATGTACAGTGTAACAGTATAAAATGAGGCACAGACGTCATCTGGCGAAAGAACTGTTTCGAATTAGACAGAAGTACGAGTAAGTATGATTTTTTTTTTTTCGTTAAGAAGAAACTGCATCGTTTTGCAAGAAACAGAGAGAGAGAGATTTATTAAGAATCGTAACGTTGATTCAGAACAAAAAAATAAATAAATGGAAAATATTATAACTATCGCATAAAACTTGTTTCAATTTCAGTATCACCCGTAAGGTGTGAATAAAATATTCAAACTAAAACAATATTATGTGCTAAACGGGTCATCATCATCTACCTAGCCTTTTCCCAACTATGTTGGGGTCGGTTTCCAGTCTAAACGATGCAGCTGAATACCAGTATTTTACATGGAGCGACTACCTATCTGCCTCCACAATCCAGTTACTGGGTAATGCGATACTCCTCTGTAAGACTGGTTGTCAGACTTTCGGGCTTCAGACGACCCGTAACGACTGCTCCTGATCCTCGAATGACAGCTGGGACCAACGGCTTAGCGTACTTCCCGAGGTACGGAGGGGTCTTGATACGTAAAGATGGTCAGCCATCCACAGACCAACCGCGGCAAGCGTAGCTTAACCTGATCGATCGACCCGTGCGGCTGTTATTACTCAGTGTCCCTTATTCAGCAGAGGCGCCATAAGAAGAAAACGAAAGAAGAAACTCTTTTTAGGATTCCGTATCACACAAGGAAATTTGGAACCCTTACAAGATCACTTCGGTGTCCGTCTGTCTGTCCCTCTGCCAAGACCCTTTTTCTCAGGAACGCGTGGAGTTATCAATTCCAAATTAATTTAAAATACTCAAGGCTGCAATCCAGTGGTCTCAAACGTCGTAGAGTGAGATCGGTAGATCGGTAGGTATTTGACAAAATAATACAATATTCAATCAAATTCGTTTATTTATTAAAAAAAATTATAGACTAATTTATAACAATCATACTTAAGTATGATGTTATAAATTATGTGAGCCCATATCGGTAGAAATACCGAAAAATCGGTAGGTTCGAGACCACTGCTGCAATCCCTTAAGGCAGTGAAAAAATCAAACTTCTAAGGCAACGCAATCAAAAGATACGGGAGTTTATGTTCCGGAATCAAAACCTATAGGGACTTCCCGTTGATCTAGAATCATGAAATTTGGCAAGAAGCACTTTCATGTAGCAAATGTAAAGGAAAAAGTCCGGAAACCGTAAATTTTTAGTTACATACCCACAAATTTGTACGGAACCCTCGGTGCACGAGTCCGTCTCGCACTTGACCGATTTTTTTGAGTATCGACATAATCAAACCCGCTCTGAACTCATTATCTACCGAACTAGAGTAAAATATACTTCTTTTTTTTTTTCTTCTTCAGTAGAGACACCACCAGGGACCCGTAGCTAAATAATAACAGCCGCACAGGTCGATCGATCAGGTTAAGCTACACTTGCCGCGGTTGGCCTGTGGATAGGTGACCATCTTTACACACCGAGACCCCTCCGTGCCTCGGAAAGCACGTTAAGCCGTTGGTCCCGGCTGTCATTCGTGGATCTTTGACAGTCGTTACGGGTAGTCAGAAGCCCGAAAGTCTGACAACCAGTCTTACCAAGGGGTATCATATTACCCAGTAACTGGGTTGTGGAGGTCAGATAGGCAGTCGCTCCATGTAAAATACTGGTATTCAGATGCATCCGGTTAGACTGGAATCCGACCCCAACATATTTGGGAAAAGGCTAGGCAGATGATGAGTAGAGACACCACCAAGAAGAGAAAAAGAAACGTAATTCACTCTAGTTCGGTAGAAAATGAGGTTAGAGTGGGCTTGATCATGTCGATACATAAAAAAGATTGAACATAACACCTAACTTATTCTATTATAACATGATCCAACATCATTTTTATTCATGCTACCATGCCACACTTTAATAAAAAACCGGCCAAGTACGAGTCGGATTCGCGCACGAAAGGTTCCGTACCATTATCTATAAAAACGGCAATAAAATCACGTTTGTTGTATGGGAGCCCCCTTAAATATTTATTTTATTCGGTTTTTAGTATTGATTGTTATAGTGGCAACAGAAATACATCATCTGTGAAAATTTCAACTGTCCATCGCGGTTCATGATATACAGCCTGGTGACAGACGGACGGACGGACAGCGGAGTCTTAGTATTAGGGTCTCGTTTTACCCTTTGGGTACGGAACCCTAAAAAGCGCGTATCTCACTAAATAATCGACATTAAAGTTTCCCACGTGGTGGCCACTCAGTGAACTCATGAAATATGTATCGACTCTGGACGGACACAGCGGCCACAGCGGCGCGTGGAAAGCGCGCGTCGAACCGGCTTGATTGTTTTACTTATTGTCGATAAGTAGTACTGCTCGCCTGTAATGTAAATTCTCTCTTTTCATGTTTTCCCTAGACAGTACTACTTTTATTTCAGGTGCATTGGGAAATTAAAAGGGTTCGATTTCTGTCGATTTTGTTTATCGCCAACTAGCGACCCCTCCCTGCTTCACACGATGTTTACGTCTTGACTAGACATCGTGATTTGTTTATTATAATTTAGTTTAATATGACTGTATGAAACACAAAATATCCTTCCGGAATAAAATTTCTAAATTTTGGTGAAAACCGCATTAAAATACGTTACGGAATTTAAAAGAACAACGCGGCCACCAGAAGAAGATAAGTACTAGGTCGCTTGTTCTGTAAATTCTCTTTTGATATTTTATCCTAGACTGAACTATTTAATTTCAGATGCACTGGGAAATGAAAAGGGCTCTTGCAAAGTCTGGAAAATGATCAGCGTTTTATTGCCAATATAATCATAATTTACAACACAACCACGACCACTCTGTCAAGAGTGAACGACTAAAGAGAGAGAATCATAATTTTTAGACAGTTTTACGCCGGTAAAAGAAATGATTCTAGCTAATAGGTGATTTGCCTGTCGAGTTACTGTATTTAACATACTTTTAACACTGACCGTGTTAAAAGTTTTCTATTCCTTCCCTTTCAGCCGTCACGTCATCATTTCATCCCTTTTCATAAATGCAGTTTTTGTTACAAATCATTTGGCATAAATAAATGTTACAATTGTTTTTGCCATTTTGACATCAAAAGTCAGCAAACCCAACAAACACTTTGTAATTACTTCAATTCCAAATGAAATAGTGGCCCATCCAATTGCTTACGCGCAAAATTGAATGAAAGATCCTACTGATAGATAATGGCGCGGAACAAGTTTACCGGACCACTTCAGTTACAAGGGGTAATTAAGCAAAATCTCCGAGTGGAAATTCTGTCTCTGAACCCTTTGAAACTTTACTAATTAGACTAATTTCACACAGGCTAGGTTTGCTTAAAGGAAACACTAATTGAGCGTCTGGTTTTCTCGTCTTTTGTTGTTGAGGTTGCAGGTTTGACTTGGTTGTATGTTTGTCTTTTGTTTGTTTGTCAACAAGCTTCCACGGCAAATAAACTGAAGATTTTCACGGCAAGAAAAACGTGTATGTAGAAAGGACCTAAGAGTCGGTATCAACATCAGCGTCAATTTAGATAGGTGATAATTTTCTTTGAATGGATGAAAATTTTAATGAAAATTAAGACTAGAATTTTCATAGTCGTATTGTGTCTTTAAATCCTTCCATTATTTTTTATTTACTTAGCATCGTCAGCCAATGACTGCCAATGTAATCTATCTGCTAGTAACAGTTGGATGAGAGTAGACAGGATCGATATGAATGACGTGCGATGGGATTTATTAATTATACTTACAGATCGCTCTAAAAGATCGCTCTTAGCGATAAGACCGACCATTGTCCCTTTGTAAAATTTACATATTTATGTCTGTAATTTATAATATGGTGTACATAATAAAGAGCATTCTATTCTATTCTACAGGAGGGAGCGGCTTGTGGCTAAGTAATAACAGCCGCCCGGGTCGATCGTTCAGGTTAAGCTACGCTTGCCGGGGCTGGTCTGTGGATGGGTGAACATCTTTACAAATCAAGATCCCTCCATGCCTCGGAAAGCACGTTAAGCCGTTGGTCCCGGCTGTCATTCGTGGATCTTTGACAGTCGATACGGGTCGTCAGTAGCCCGAAAGTTTGACAACCAGTCTTATCAAGGGGTATCGTATTAAACAGTAACTGGGTTGTGGAGCTCAGACAGGCAGTCGCTCCATGTAAAATACTGGTATTCAGCTGCATCCGGTTAGACTGAAAGCCGACCGCAACATTGTTGGAAAATGGCTAGGCAGAGGATGACTTACAGATGAATACATTTTGATATTTCATGTTTTTAGTGCCTCCTGAACACAATAATCTCTTAGCCGACCTGAAATATTTTTGCTGACTTCAGGAGACAACAAAGTATTTCAACCATCTTCAAGACCACGCGAGGCACCTTTTGTCCGAGTATAACTTTCCGAATTTAATAAATAACGGAGACGGACTTTTATTAAAACTTTACGGTCGAAAAGTTAACGAGAAAAAACGTTAACTTTAATTAAGTTTAACTTAATGACACAAGTAAGTTGGTAATTTAGTGTCGGATTTTATTTTTGGGTAAACAGCAGCTTACGTACAGACAAAGAGATTCATTATTCAGCAAATTGACACTGTACGTCAATTTCCCGTGTTAAAGCCATTTTTTATAACTGTCATAAAATGACAGCTGTGATTGGAATATGCAGACCATTCAACTTGATAGTTAATTGCTTAAAAAATTATCTCCCCAGACTTTACCTATGCATAATATTATTACTTTCTAAAGTCTATGACTAAGTAGTCCTACAAAAAATATTTGATTTGCTAGCGTGACATCTTCTTTTTTAATAATGGACTCAAATAATATTGGTATGTTTAGTACACAAATTAGCTAGCTTGGTCAATATTGCCTTATGACTAAAAATACAATATTTTTCTTCTTTTACGGGTATAAGTAATATGTGTTCGCATAAATTAACAAGACACATTTTTACATAAATTACTTTTTACGAAAGAATCTTTTCACTTGTAACAGTGCTTGGGACTGCGAAAATACCTCTCTGTTGCTTATATGAGCCGACAAAAATAAAATAATTTTCTTTTACAAAAACCTACGCGGGCACTTATGAAACGTCAGAACTTCCATAGGTATACGGTTCCAATTGGTCGTTTCCTCTGGAGAAGAGCCGGCACGAAACTCCACGGCTACTCTGTTAAAAATAATTGACATTCACGAATGTTTTCAAATTACTGTGTTAATATAAAAGGTATGGGGGGACAGTGTGGGCTCGTTAACAAATAGCAAATATGAAAATGGAACTACAGTCTACAAGGCTTACAACGTTCTCCTCACATTCACGAAATATAAATAGTCTATAATTATAATAATCATTTATTTACCAAAAAAACATTGCACAAAATACTACTTAAAAACGAATGAGCTATTATAATTATAAAACAAAATAGGAACATCTGCAACCGAACTAGGTAAAAAAAATAAGTACTTTTCCTAGTAGTAGTCTATAGAAAAGATAAATAAAATAATCAAAATAAAAACCAATTTTCACCAAATGACATGTTTGCCATTACAACCACTAATAAAGAGTTGAAATTAATAATGGAAATAATCGCAGCCGTATTTTTAACAAATTGCCTTTATTCACGTCGATAAAAATATCGTCTATCAGCGAAGAGCTCGCTCGTAATGAGTAATCCAACCGGTTCCACTCTATGAACCTATAGCTACATAGATATATGCTGTGGTTTGTGATAGATTAGTTTGATATCGATTTCTAGTCTTCTCCGATACCAAGCTATATTTTCTAGACTTTTTTCCTTGTCTCATTCTAGTGTTTTGTTTTTCTTTATCTTATTTGCTTTCAGTTTATCTCTTCTTCTACTGCTTCCGATGGTTGTGTTATGGTATGTTAACGTAGGTAGGTAGTATTTCCTCTTTCTTACTTTCTCTGATTGACCATTCTGCTTGAATTATCTATCTGGGGATGAAATTATGAGTATATGTCCGGTGTTCTATGAGAGAAAGTATGCAAGGGAATCCACTGTTTCACGTTACTTACAAATGACATACAACGTAATTATTTTCTCTATGTAAATAAATAAATCTTTATTTTCAAACTCTTTAACGCATTTCTTAAAGTTTATTCACTCACTACTCACTTTTTAATTTATTTAGTTTATCTGACTATATGCTTTCCATTTCAGTGTCAAACTCATCGGAAAATAGCCGATTGTTACTCTCAAAAAAAAAAAATTGCCTCAACATGAAATCCAGCAACAAATCTACCATCAATGAAACATCGGAATAGCCGGCAGCCGTTGCGGCAGTAAACCTAAAACGCAGTAGTTTATGAATAGCGGTAGCATTTTCCATTCCATCACTAAATCAAATATATTAATATCGTTTATTCATCGAACTGTTCAAAACCCATCAACCGACATTAAATCTTTCAGAATTCTGTTCATCAGTTATTCATACTTCCATTTCATTAACTAGACTTTCTGTTAAATTTAAATGGAATACTAAACGACTAGGTGCGTGCTCTAAATCTAGATTTAATATTAATAGCTTATATGTTGTAAATATTTTATTTATTGGTTCATTATGTACTGTGTGTGTGTGTGTGTGTGTGTGTTTGTTTGTTCTGTGTGTCGCGAGTTCGATTCCCGCACGGAACAAATATTTGTATGACCTACAAGTAGTTGTATCGGGTCTGGCTGTTTGCGTAAGTGAGTTTAAATGTTTGTAAACGCACCCACAATACAGGAGAAATTCCTAGTGTGGGGCAACTTTCTATAAAAATAATAATAAATAATAATAATAATAATTTATGTAGGTTATCTTCTAGTAAAAGCAAGAATAATTTATCGAACTATTGCATTCATATTGCAAAAATAAACTTATAGAAGTAGTTGTGCATGGAAATTAAAATATAATTCAAACATTCGCTTTTTGGGGTTTATTTATAAATGTCGCTTGCAGTTAAGAGACGTTTAACTCGTCGCGCGCCAATTAGCAGACACAATAGAAATTTTATTGTTGTCATACATCGCGTACATTCGACGTTTGAGAGGTTAAACGTCAAAAACTTGTGGTTAAACAGTCACTCATCATTACTTCACTTTAAGCAACGTTTATTAATAAAGGCAACGAAGTTTAATTTTAAAAAGAGTATTTATGACTTAATCACGCAAAAGCATCATAGCTCGAATTATTTTCGTCTCAATTCTATCGTATGCCACTAGAATGAGACTGAGATTCTGAACAATCGAAAAACATGTTTATGCCACTACTCCTGAAACAGAAGTTCGATCGATCAGGCTAAGCTACGCTTGCTGCGGTTGGCCTGTGGATGGGTGACCATCTTTACATACTGAGACCCCTCCGTGCCTCGGAAAGCACGTTAAACCGTTGGTCCCGGCTGTCATTCGTACATCTTTGATAGTCATTACGGGTAGTCGGAAGCCCGAAAGTCTGACAACCATCCGGTTAGACTGGAAGCCGACCCCAACATAGTTGGAAAAAGGCAGATAGTGACTCCTGAAACAGAAGTCTCATCCACAGCCGAAAGCCACACACGTCAAGAAAATAAATATAAAACTGCACATATAAATATATATATAACCTTCTACACATCCATTCACACAATGTCGTAACGAATATCTAAAAAGTCATACAATACACGTCCCGCATACAAAAATATCAAAGAATACATTTGCTAAAGTTTTTGAACCGCCTCCATACATTTTAAAGTGAAAGTGAAGGTACTCGCTAAGTGGGCTGTAATAAATTTGAATATGACATCTGTGATATTACGGTTGTAAGGCTGGATGTACATGTGCGTACGATTTGTATTTTATTGCTTGCGGGTTAGGAATAAAAATAAGTTAGGTTTAGTACGAAGTAGTAAGCGATGGTTTGGTGGTAAACGCTTTGTGATATTTTTGTTTATAGGTACCAATAGGTCTGTAGTGAGCAAGCGTAAGAAAATAAAGAGAAGGAAATAATTAATGTTATATAATCTATGGTTTTGTAGATGATGACTGTTATACGCTGTATTCACATACGGAATCTTTGCCTATAGAACCATGGTTTTAGACTTAGTTGTAGTTATTTTTTCTATGTTTTATTTTTTTATTTTTTATGTTTTAACTTAGATTTTAACATTTAGTCAAGCAAAGTCGTGCGAAATCCACGAGAACCTACTGCCGACAAATTGCCTTGCAGTTTGGCAGGTGTTATATTAAAATAAAACTTTTTTTTTACTTTATGGATTAAATAAATAAATAAAAAAAATGATATGGATACAAAGGGAGTGATTACCGAGATGAGGACTAATAGAGAAGTTGGGAAGAAAAAAACCTGTTGCTCCGACCACAAATAAATTGGGGTAAGAGCACGAGAGTGATGAAGATGGAGTAGCGAGCAAGCTTGGCAATCAATATTTGTGTCTACTGCCCTTTGCAATGTCATGGGTCTGTTACAGGCAATTCAGATCTTTTTAGATCATAAGTGCGGGTTGGTAGATGTCACACGTCTTCGAATTATCGGTTCTAGGACGCAATATTTACCTTCACCGGTTTAAGAGCAGTGGTGATGAAATAATTTACACAAAGTAAAGCGCCTGTCTGGGTTCGAACCCACGACCTGCAACTCATAAGTCGCGGCCGCTACCACTGGACCAACACTGCTAATAATTAAAGAAATACCAAAAATAACACTAAAGATAAAGCTTTAATTTACTGTGGAAACATGAGAAAACTACGAAAATTACTCTATAGAGTGGACTTTCCGCTATACAACGTGTAACGTTAAATACGCAAAACCTCAGACACCCCAACTGATTTTTAATTCAATTGACGTATTTCAGAGAGAAAATAAGTCATTAAAAAAATTGTAAAGGTTTTATGTGCTGTTTTAGTTTTACTGGCAATTGTGATCGTTTCTTGCGTCTGCAACGACGCTTTACCGAGGGAGGAGTCGTCACCGGGCCGCTGCGCCGCGCTGACATTGGCATGCTTGACCTATTAATAAATAGACAGGGCAACGTTTTTAATGAAGATTTTTTGAAAAATGTGACCTATATTGAAAAGTGGTTCAATTAATTCTGCTCGTTATTCTGATCAAAATATTTTCAGGTTTTGCGCATTTAACGTTACACGTTGTATAATCTTGCAAGCAATCAATACGCAGTTGACATTATTTATGTCCACCATTTTAAATCTAAGGACTGAGAGATTAAAATGCTATTAAAATATGTTCCAGCAGTTAGTTGGCTTGGCAATTAAAGTGCGTAAGTCCTTTTCAATATGCAATATAACAAGGTATGATTAGATTTGTAATTAGTGTGGTATAAATATGTCTGTTCGTTGTTGATCATATTTTTGTAATAATAGTTTTATTACTAACTTGATTCTGCCCGCGACTTATTTCGCGTGATTTTGTTTTTCCCCGACCCACCCCGTTATATCGCATCGCCCGTCTGCGCTATTACCTCGTTTTCTCTTTTCTGATTTTTTTTCTTTTTGCTCGACCCCTAAGGACCATAGCGTGATGTTCAATAGCCTATAGCCTTCCTTAAGATTTGGGCTATCAAAGTAATGTATAGAAGTTGGGATTTCCAGAGATTAGCGCGTTCAAACAAACGCTTCAGCTTTATTGTCAGTATACAGGGTTTCCCTGGAAGTATGGATGAAATCTAATAGGGTCGTGGGCAAGGTCATTTCCAAACGTTTTAACCCTGACAAAGCCGGTGCAATTAAATAAAATTATTGCTCGAAAATTGAATAAAATTTTTGCCAGAACGTAGCTTTTGCAGTAAATGTTTTTTTCTTATTGAACACGTGTTTAAAAGTGTTACCACAGGAAAGATCCACTCTTTTACAGCGTCCTGAAAAAAATAAAAAATAATTGATAGCCCTACTAGTTTTTTTTTATGATTTTTTTCTTTGAGCACTGCGAAGTAATTCAAAAAACAAAAAATTATCATAATTTTGGAACCGTAAAAAAATTCCCCGACATTCTCAGGGTTGAAAAGTTTGGAAATGACCTTGCCCACGCAGGGTATTGGATTTGATCCTTACTTCCAGGGACACCCTGTATAGATTATCTGTGTCTTCTTGTTCATAAAGTGTTAGTTATTTTATTACAAAGTTAGTTCGACTCGAGTAGTTATTTACTCGGTTCGAGAGTTACTTTCGCTTTTCTATTTTCTCCCAAACGGTTGGAATCTCTCTCTGGGAATGTCTATCAGTCACTTCCAAGGTCTCCAAGTCTCCTTTGTACATTCAGGTGTCTTCTACTAGTGCAGCAGGGTAATTGCGTGACACACTATCAGTAGCAATGGGTTTCATTTTGACAGTTCAACAACATTCATTGCGTTATTTACGTTGTTGAGCAGACACATTTTTCGAACGTATGGAGTAATGATTAGCAATATGCTTCGAAATGATTCAAATTGAGAGTAATAGTGAGTTACGCAATTAGGGTGCAGGACAGTCCTCTAGGTATGAATCTGGCTGATCCTGCCTTCTTCATCATTTGAAAGTACATGTTCAGAATTTACTGATGGCTAAACTCATTCAACTCTATCGATACAACCGAACTGCCTAGCCTTTTCTCAACTATGTTTGCTTCGGCTTCCAGTCTTATCGGATGCAGCTGAATAGAAAAAAAAAAGAAAGAAAGAAAATACATTTATTTGCGGCAAACATGACGCATAAAACAGCAATAGCAGTATTTTACATGGAGCGATTGAATATCGGACCTCCACAACTCAGTTTCTCGGCAGCACGATAACCCCTGGTAAGACGGGTTGTCAGACTTTTGGGTGTCTGACTATCCGTAACGACTGTTAAATATTACGAATGACCTAACATGCTTGCCAAGGCACGGAGGGTTTAGACATGTAATAGCTGGTAACCCATCTACGAACCGACCGCGGTAAGCGTAGCTTAACATTCAATCGTCCCGTGCGGCTGTTATTATTTAGCCATGAGCCCCTTAATACGACCACGAGCAACTTTATCGAAAATATAAACTGCATAATGTGTATCAATCCTAACAAGATCTTGTCACAGCGCTTACTCTTTAGAAATAGAAAGGACAACGTTCGGAGAAATTTTTGCATCTTCAGTACATTTGAATCTGTCATCGGGTTTGAAAGTTGAGACACTTGATCTTGAAAGGAAGTCACATTAATAATAATATATTCTGAGTGGCAGGCTTGTTTTTTGTGCTGTCGATAAATGATCCGGTTTTATGTGCTTATATATCCATACAAGTTACGTTAATTAGACTGTTCATATCCTTTCTCTAAATTAACAAGCGGCCTAGTGCGAGTCAGACTTGCGCAAGAAGTGTTCCTTCCGTACCAACGTACCGACAATATCTGACAGTAAATCTTTTTTGTTTTTATAAACTACTAGCTGGGGTACCCGGCTTCGCTCAAGAACATTCCATAACATTCCAGAATGTTGTGGAATGCTCTCGAATACTCTCAAATTTTCGGGACTGTTCTAGAAATTTCTAGAGTGCGAAAATCTCAGTCCTTATATTTTCAAAAGCATGTCCTTCAGGTAAATTTGGTGCAGTCATTCGGAAGTTATGCGCGTACAGACATTTCGGCGACTTTGTTTTATACTGTGTAGGGAAGGATGAAGATAATAATACCCTACTGAGAATACCGTATATGGAATGTGTGTAATTCAGAATATCTGCCGCTCACTGTCCTACATTATTTGAATTTCTGAAGGCTTAGTATGGTTGCTGTGTTTTGTACCATCATCGTATCTTACATCAAATTCTTTGAATACTGATATAAGAAGATTACATAATTGTAAGACACATTGTTGCCTAATGTACTATGTACTATTGTTGAAACTATTTAGGACATCTACCTAAGCTTCTTATGAATTGGTTTTCTAATAATATTTCGTAGTCGAACGATTGTCACTTGAATGCTTTTCAAGAAAAAGCTTCGAAACTTTAGTACATCCTATTTATTCTAATCTCGTTGTTCAGCATGAGGTCCTGGGTTCGATTCTCGGGTCGAGAAAAGTGTTCCTGGATTTTTCATCAGGATTTTTTTAGTAGCAGCTCGGAATCTGGATTGGTGCTCGGAATCTGGATTAGGCTCGTACCCTATTACATGGGACTTACAAATAACTAGTGAAATGTGGATATACATCACATCAAGCTACTACAATCTGTCAAATTTATTTAATAGTTTTCAACTTTGTCCCTGAAGCATAAGGTTCAAGGTTGATTGGGGAAATTTGACAGTTTCAAGTAGCTTGATGTGCTGGCGTCTGTACTACCGAGTACACTTCTGCCTGACCTTTTGGGGATTACAGGTGTGATCTTATGTTATATTTAAAGACATTACAGCTAAATGCAGTTTGCAAGAACAATTAATTGTTAGGTGCTACAAAATGTCTGTATTCCGTAGAAACGTTGAGACTATAGAGGTATGAAGGAACAGGGTGTAAAGTTCACTCATCCTCTATAGAAAAGCGAGGATCCTCCGAACAGACGGGTGTCGTGTCTGGCGGGCAAGTGCCCGATTATTCATGTCGGGCCGTTGTATGCTAGTTGCGCGGTAAATTTTGCTTGCGAGATGCAGGATTTTGTGTGACGTCACTATGACGCGTAGTTCGTATATGGCGTTTACAGATACCGCTACAAAACAATTTAAAATTGAAAGCTTCCCATTTCCTATTGAACGTTAAATTTCATCAATTTTCATCAACCGTTAACTAGTGAGCGTTTCCTTTAAAAGAATGTTAAGACCGTTCACCTTATTATTTCTCAAAAGTGCCGTCCGACCAATTTGTATGAGATTAACAATCTTCGCAGAATTCCTTTTCGTGGAATAATCAGTCAGGCTATTACTGCCCACTCAGAGGTTTTAGCTAACGTGATTTAGCTAGGTAATCTCCTTTTCTTCGAATTTTTCGTCTTTCCAGGTTTTGCTTGCAGTAACGTCTTTTCAATTAGTTTTTGAGGAGATGGAGGAGTTAATATCCATTTAAGGGCAATGGGGTCTGTCTGACGGGTGTTCATTTTATTACTCCGAATTTTCCCAGAGATCTTGGATATTTCCAAGAAAACTTAAATACCTACCTAAATTAAAGTATACAAATTGTTGTTACATGACCCGTAACATTAACATATACTTATTTTAATTTATACTGTCTTAGTGATTGTTTATCAAACTCAAATCATTAATTTCAAACTAGCTACGCCCCACGGTTTCACCCGCATAAGTCTCGATCCCGTGAGAATATCGGGATAAAAATTCTATGTGTTAATCCTGGTTATAAACTATCTGGGTGCTAAATTTCATCAACATTGGTCCAGCCGTTTGAGCATGAAGAAGTAAAAAACATACACTCACACACACACACACAAACACACAAACTTTCACCTTTATATTATTAGTGTGATAAACTAATTGTCAAGGGGTCGGTCAGTCAGAAAGATGAAGCTAGTTGTCCATTCCAACGCGGTAGTACGAGTAGGTACCTATTGGAGAAGAATGGGCAAGAAACTATCAAATGTTGAACATAATTTTTCCAGTGACCTAAGGGGCTAGGGGAGACCGAGGAGGGTTGTGACAATTTTTACTTAAAAGAACACATCTCAATAAAAAAACACACTACGATTATGAACTCTTTGGCTCAATGTAGCTCAATCTTTACTCTTTTGAAAGCAGTCATCGGAGTCAATGAAAGTTATAAGGTTTCTGAGAAAATCCACGAAAACCGGAGCTACTCCCTTTGTCACAACTCTCCTAACACCGAGGTAAGTTGTGACAGGTACCAAGGTAAGTTGTGACAGCTGTATATCTAGACTATATTAGAAACATAAAATAATTTTATAGGTGTTATAAACAAAACACATGATTTTATTTTGCATAAAAGTACTTTAATTATCATTTGGAATAATTTTAGGAACTACAATAACATGAAACTAACATAACAAGTATTAAATCTTTTGTAAGTAATTATGGGATCATTACGAGATCAGTCGGCTTAAAGTCAGTCAAAAATTTTAATCTAATCTGATAAACAATTATGACAGACGTACTGCAGCTCGTCCCCAGTGCAATCTGCGTGAGATCAGCCTTTGTATTCCAGGCACTGAACCCAGGCAGCTGCAGCGAGTGTACGACTAAACGTCAACAGACACTACGCTGACAGAATGAACACCAACAAGACTTTACTTCGACGGGACTCTTCGCCGACAGGACACTTTGCCGACAGGGCATCAGTCTTTCGTGTGTAATTGTTAGGCATTCTGAAACAAAAATAGCAAATTCAGCATGCAACAGCAAACTACATGCCCAAAAATGTTCCTGACAAAAAAGTCATTTTAGACAGATTTTAATTGCCGAATACTTTTTATGTCAAACTTAGGTTGTAAGAATTGACTAAAATAAACGAACACATGTAAATATAAAAAAGAACACTGCAAAAAGCATGTAAAATAAGCTAACTAGAAAATAAACTGAAGTAGGAGAGTTGTGACAGCGTGTCACAACTCTCCTAGGTGCCAAAAATCACGACCTGGTCAGAATAATAATTCTTAATTTCGAAACAAGATGCAAATACAGCAAGACAATGCCATGCTTTGAAACTTCAAAAACCACACAATATAAGCAAACATAGAATAACCACGTGAATGTAATATGTCACGATATAAATACAATCAAAATTTTGATAAAAAACTTACTTTTCGTTTTTTTTTCCATGCAGACGTCGTACTCACGCAACCGCTTGTCTTGCGCCTCTGGCGCGTACTGCGTCAAGTAGCGCGTCTCTAAAGAAACAATCGTGCGCTGTTGCCAGCTCGCTAACGGTCATAGGTTCCGAGAAATCGTCTTTGTCACAACTCTCCTCTGTTACAACTCGCCTCGGTCTCCCCTACTGCTCGTACTACATTTTGGTTTCCAACAAACAAAATCTTCAAAAGCTAAAACCACGGCACCATACAATAAAACATAAACTCTTACGACTGAATCATGCCATCTAATGAGTCAGCGAATTATAAAATTTACGACTTGCCGCTGTGGGTCACATGCGCCATCTTGCGAATGAACATCGAGAATTCCGTAAGATCCGTAAGACGTTATGTTGGTACATTTGGGTCAGTAAGTCTGTGTACTTTTAATAATTTGCCGTATCAGTGGCAGTAGAACTTGTTTCAATAAGTATTTTCTGTAATTTAGGTTTTTCCTTAATCATTGGAAGGAAAAAGGCCTCTTCCCAGTAGTGGGACACAATATAGGCTAACGAAAAAGGTAAAAGCATATATTCATTGTTTTAGAAGCAGCAAGTTGTGTATCAGTTTTACATCAAGTTACTTTAAAAGCTTCATTTACCTGCAAGCAATATTTAGCAGTTAATTTTAGTTCATTCGTTCTTGCCTCAGAATTGATGCAATGATGCCTTTTTACCCGACTGCCAAGGAAGGGTTATGTTTTTTTAGAAGATGCTGACTTCTATCAGTGTACTCCGAAAGACTCCGGAATTATATCCGTATAAAAACATTCGCTAATACAAATACCGGAATAACAAAAGTCGAAAAACACGCAGCATCGCGTGTTATCTCGGTGTACCGTTAGTAATATCATGAAAAGAAAATTATGTACGTAAATGTACGTAAACTATGCTCTATAAAGTATCCCATTCAATTTACAACGACGGTCTGCCCGAGTTCGCAGCGGTTATTACGGTTGACAACCCCTACTATGAATGAAAAGTTAGATGTCTTTACGACATTTCATTTGAAGAGTGATGAGCCAGTATTGCTCGGTTTTGTTGCGAGGTGTTAAAATGGCAAGGAACTGGTTTTCAAAGTTTCAGTTTCCTACCATTGCATGACACTTTGTAAAAAATATTGAGCTAAACTTATCACAGATTATGACTTGTCAAAAACCAATGACAATATATTTAAGCCAAGTAATCAGCAGCTGTTGCCATCCTACTAGCCCAAAGCCTTTTTTTTTTGTTTTTCAAATACTTTTACTATTTAAGATTTGTCAAATTGCATGACAATATGTAAATAAATGCTCTGACAGAACTTACATTTTATTTCAATTTAAATTACTTTATTGTTCAGCCATTGTTACATAACTAGTTGTAAGCTTTTAGCACAACATATCCGCCTTATACACACACATTTGGTAACGCTACACACCTACCCTTAACACGGGCCCTGACCCACATTCTATACATTTTTGAGCGCGCACAAAACCGCGGTAACGTTCTGCTGTCGCTTAATTAACTCGGCACAATGCGTTATAGAAATATGCCCTGTTAATAATGTGCCCTATTAATATTGTGCCCGATTAATAACGTGCCCGATTAATAATGTACGTTTGCCCCGCACGGCCCCTCAGAATTTGCGTTTTAGGTGTACACCAATGCAATGTACTCGCCTCTAGGAGTATATGTACCTGCTTTTTTTTCAATGTACCTCTGTACTTTTGAAGAAATATGCAAAAAAAGGGGGCCGTGCCAGTCAAACGTTTTCAGCACGGCCCCCCGTGTAACTTGAAAAATATATAGCGTATTAAAAAGTTTCTTAAACTCAAGGAATGTACTCTATTAACATGTTATATGTGCCGCAACAGATATTGTGAATTCGTAATAACAAATAATATATAGATGTGGATAGGGGGCCGTGCTGGAAAAAAAGATATAAGAAAATATCTAAAACAAGACAAAACAACCTTAGCTAAAAACTATTAAAAAATAATTGATGTTTGGCAAGTAACATATGTACCGCATTGGTTTCTCATACAACTTTCTATATTTGGAAAATAAACCAATCTTAGTTCATTCAGCACGGCCCTCTATAGACGCCTATATCTTTGTAAATATGACATGTTTGTTTACAAAATTCGACTTCCTGATTTATGTATAGGAGTACATTCGTTCCAAATAAATTGCGATTCTGCTGTATTAGTACTTTAAAAGATAAATTCGATATAAAATATCATACATTACAACTGATGGGGTGACCATGATTCCACGTAAAAATGGATACAAAAAACTGCTGCATAAATTGAGTAAATCTTTAATAAAATAAACAAATCAACAATATCCTAATCTATATTAACGAAAACAATCGCTAATCGAACTAATCGAACAAATCAACAAGTGTCGCTAAGACTACATAGCTCAAAACGCTTAAAGAGATGACAGATATATTTTCAATAAATCACATGGACTGAACTGTACATTACATTGAAATTACAGATTCATTATATTTCACAGATTAGTTCAAAATTCAAGAGCTATTTCGGTTACGAATTCAAAATTCCCCATCTGAGTTACTAATAATGTTGCACTCGATTTCATTTGCCACCACTTGAAACTCGAAGAAAGATATCTGATATAAGTTTCCTTTTGAATATAGCACAATAAAAAATTGACTGTCCAGAACTTGTTTCCAAGCTATCTCTAAACGTTCCACCTCAGCACTCTCGTTTAAAAACCTACTTCACATTCCATAGGCAGGCACAGTATACCATCAAAACTCATTTATGTTGCGGTCATCCAAAGCCTTTAAACAAGTGTTTCGGTCCATGCAACCATCAATTGATCTATTTACGAGTAGCTTAACATCTATTGATACAATTATTTCTAAATACTACTTCCCATTTGATGTACAGACGCCAGCACATCAAGCTACCCGAAACTGTCAGACTTTTCCAATCAACTTTGAAACTTATGCTTTAGCGATAAAGTTGAAAAACTATTTAAAAAAATCTGACAGATTGTAGTAGCTTGACGTGCTGGCGTCTGTACAATAGAAGTTAGTAGTAACTACATCGACACTTGTAATATACTCATCAACTCATGTGATCTATTTTTACTTGTTTTAATAATATTTAGCAATTTAAACCTTATGACTTAATCAAGAAATGACTTCGCAACAAGCGATTACTTCTATCTTATTATACGGGTGTAAGACTTAGCACATGTCTCGCTCACACTTCACTGTGCCGTGAGCGGGTGCTTCATACATTTTGATATTTTTAAATTACATTAAATAAATCTAGTAAACTGATTTTATATGCTTTGCATTATGAATGCTTATGCTATATGTATACAACGTGTAATATAATTAAATCAATCTCCTTTAGGGTCAAGCTCAGTACCTACATGAACCTACCTATATTAAATCCGTTTCTTAAGTACAAATAAATTATATTATAACTTAAAACTTACCTGTTTATTTTAACAATCCATTTCCGTGCTTGAAATATAATTCACTGCACAACCACACGCAGAAAACACGTGAATACTGAAATTATTGGAGCAGTGTTTACATTTACTACTGTATATTATGCGCGTAAAGATGTGACTGAACAATAAACACTCGAGCGCAAAATGAAGTAACCGCAACACCAGCGCCACTTCAAAAATTACGGTAACGTCAGTGAACTAATAGCGTACGCACACGACAAGTTTTAACTGATATAATTCCTTTATAAGACGTCATCGCTAATATTAATTTCGAAGGAAAAAAAATCAGAATGTTTATTTCAATGTAATATATGTACCTAATATATGGAATCATGGTCACCCCATCAGTTGTAATGTATGATATTTTATATCGAATTTATCTTTTAAAGTACTAATACAGCAGAATCGCAATTTATTTGGAACGAATGTACTCCTATACATAAATCAGGAAGTCGAATTTTGTAAACAAACATGTCATATTTACAAAGACATAAGCGTCTAAAGAGGGCCGTGCTGAATGAACTAAGATTGGTTTATTTTCCAAATTTAGAAAGTTGTATGAGAAACCAATGCGGTACATATGTTACTTGCCACACATCAATTATTTTTTAATAGTTTTTAGCTAAGGTTGTTTTGTCTTGTTTTAGATATTTTCTTATATCTTTTTTTCCAGCAAGGCCCCCTATCCACATCTATATATTATTTGTTATTACGAATTCACAATATCTGTTGCGGCACATATAGCATGTTAATAGAGTACATTCCTTGAGTTTAAGAAACTTTTTAATACGCTATATATTTTTCAAGTTACACGGGGGGCCGTGCTGAAAACGTTTGGCTGGCACGGCCCCCTTTTTTTGCATATTTCTTCAAAAGTACAGAGGTACATTGAAAAAAAAGCAGGTACATATACTCCTAGGGGCGAGTACATTGCATTGATGTACACCTAAAACGCAAATTCTGAGGGGCCGTGCGGGGCAAACGTACATAAATAATCGACAGTTTAACTATTTAAAAAAGTCCCTTCTGCACATAAAATCTTCTTGAATATCCGCCCATTGGTGTCACCCTTTTGTAAAATTTCTATATTTATGTCTGTAATTTTTATGGTGTACATAATAAAGAGTATTCTATTCTATTCTCACTCGTTAAATAGCTTCCTATGTTTTCCATTTGTATGATAAATACAATCCTTTTGGATTCCGCTTTTTTTATTATGACGTCGTTTTTTATCTAGAAAAATTTCATTAGCGTCCTCCCAAGATGTTGCCGCGGCCCGGATGAAAGATGCTGGCCGCTTTGTTATCACTTTTTATATTAAGTATGCAAACGTAGTTAGACATTATAAGTATTCTCTCGGAAAATACCCGTCACAAACGATGAACAATTTATTAATCTGAAGGACTTTTTAAACCCTTGTCAAAGGAAATTGATAAATCTTGTTACCAACGCAACAGTGGGATGGAAAAAAGCGATTAAAGGCTTAAGTAAGGTTGTAGAAGTATACAACGTGTAACGTTAAATGCGCAAAACCTGAAAATAGTTTGATCAGAATCATCTACCTAGCCTTTTCCCAACTATGTTGGGGTCGGCTTCCAGTCTAACCGGATACAGCTGAATACCAGTATTTTACATGGAGCGACTGCCTATCTGACCTCCACAACCCAGTTACTGGGTAATACGATACCCCTAGGTAAGACTGGTTGTCAGACTTTCGGGCTTCTGACTACCCCTAACGACTGTCAAAGATCTACGAATGACAGCCGGGACCAACGGCTTAACGTGCTTTCCGAGGCACGGAGGGGTCTCGGTATGTAAAGATGATCACCCATCCACAGACCAACCGCGGCAAGCGTAGCTTAACCTGATCGATCGACCTGTGCGGCTGTTATTATTTAGCCACGGGCCCCTCTAGTTTGATCAGAATAACGAGCAGAATTAATTGAACCACTTTTTAATACAGGTCACATTTTTAAAAAAATCTTCATTATAAACGTTGCCGTGTCTATTTATTAATAGGTCAAGCAAGCCAATGTCAGCGCCGCGCAACGGCCCGGTGACGACTCCTCCCTCGCTAAAACGTCGTCGCAGACGCAAGAAACGATCAGAATGGCCAGTAAAACTAAAACAGCACATAAAACCTTTACATTTTTTTTAATGACTTATATTCTTTCTGAAATATGTCAATTGAATTAAAAATCAGTTGGGTTGTCTGAGGTTTTGCGCATTTAACGTTACATGTTGTATATGTAGAAGTCTACGAGCATATATTTGTTAGGGCATTTAGTCAGATTTAGGTTCGTGTTTGAACCTTATCTAATCAAGTCTGCAAATAGAACCTAACTAATGGGCCAAAGTCTAGCCGGTAGAGTATTGTCACTGCCTCGTATCTCGGCCCGTTTATCTGTTGCGATATCTGAACACGGGCATGTGTGTTTTACTCGTCATTAATATGATGCAAAAATCCCACTGAATGAAAATAGTGAAATTTACCCAGGAGTGGGAAGTGGGACATTGCAGGGTTACAAAAAAAAATGTTTTTTTTTTTTTCTGTGTCCCCGTCGGTTGATAATGTCAGTCTTATCTGCTAGAGATACGTTTAGCTTCTTAGCCTTATTTTCGTATTTACCTCCGTAAACATTCAACTAGTAAATACCTACCTAGTAAGTTCAACAAAAGTTTTCTCTTCAATCGCCGCTACCTTAAAGCTTCCTTAAAACTTACGAACCTACTCCTTTTCTCCTCCGAGTAACGTGACACCTCTGCCCATCTTAACATCATTAACAAAGTTGGATGTAGAAGTCTGTTGTTTATTCAGTAGCCAGCACAAAGTTCCACAGGCTAGAGCAGGATAAACGACAGTTTTATAAACACCGTCTTTTATTCGGTTGCATGCGACCCTTCAGAAAAATTTTCTCTTAAGGTATTGCTGCCAATTATTCACGCTCTTGCCTGACGTAAGGGTCTCAGGGGTAACCAACATAAGGGGATGCAGCAATTTTTAGCCAGAAAACGAAACCGGCGATGCAATAAAAAACTTCTTGGAAACTAGGCTAGAAAGTAAACGCTTCATGTTTAATAAATAAGAAAAGTAAATTAGTTTCGAAGCTCGTTACCACAAACCCATGCAGCAACTAGAACAAGATAGGTAGGATATCTTTTTAAAATTGATTACACTCAAGATTGTTGTTTTACGAGAGAGCTTAGTGGGTATACCTCACTAATAAAAATTAATGAACGAGGAAGCTCCCGGCCGACGACCGCCATGCGGACGGAAACTCGAGCTCTCGGAATTTTCATCAAGGGAAAAATACTTTAAGCAGGATTTGGTTTTCCTCTTTTATGGACTTTTGGTAAAGTTTCGAGGATGCAGTTAAATAATAATTACAGTCAGCATTACAACGATTTAAAGGATTCAAGCAAACCTTTCTTAACTCCGGAACATCTATAAGTCTCTCAACTACACAAAGTTACTTATCATTAGAAGTCGATATAGACTGTATCGCTACTATATTCACAATTAATGGCAGATTCCTATAATTTACGGACCGTTATTGGTTAGAATTATAACTCTTGTATCTTTACCAATACTGAAGCAAAGACTTCATAGCTTTGCATAGTAAACCCCATGGACAACCCATATGGAAGTTAGCTTACGAATCTATTTATATATGCACAGTTTGGAAGTCAAAAAAATCCTTCCTTTGGTAAGTTCTCCTTCTCCTTCCATCCTACCATTGGCCTTTTCCCAACTATGTTGGGGTCGGCTTCCAGTCTAACCGGATGTAGCTGAATACCAGTATTTTACATGGAGCGACTGCCTATCTGGCCTCCACAAACCAGTTACTGGGTGATACGATATCCCTAGGTAAGACTGGTTGTCAGAATTCGGGCTTCTGACTACCCGTAACGACTGATCTACGAAGGACAGCCGGGATCAACGGCTTAACGTGCTTTCCGAGGCACGGAGGGGTCTCGGTATGTAAAGATGGTCACCCATCCACAGACCAACCGCGGCAAGCGTAGGTAGCTTAACCTGATCGATCGACCTGTGCGGCTGTTATTATTCAGCCACGGGCCCCTCTATAGGAACCGAGCATAAGGGAGCAAAAAGTGAGACAGTTACAAAATGATACCCATTAAAATTATAACTACAGCATCTCATTCCGTCTTACGATGACCTCGGGAGACGTAAGCGTGACCTCCTTGGCCGTGAACACTGTGGTATTCAGTAAATAAAGCATCTATCTTTTCAACATCCATTTGGAACACAAAAAACGTGATGCCCTTTGTCCACCGCAATAGGTCACCCAATTGCCTACTGCCTTCAAATCTGATATTTACAAAACACCATCACTGTTATTAAAACTCTCATATATTTTTTAAAGCCATAAAAATATATAAACACATGAAATTAAATCGTTTATTTAAACGCTTTGAAAACATTTGAATGCTTTCATTTATATTTATTTCTTTTTTTATGATAAGACTTATTAACAAAGCTTTCTTTTTAAGGCCGGTTGTTTTTATGTGAAAGGACATTATGATTTGGATATTATGGTCTCATTGTTTGGTGGAATCTTATCTATTATCCAAACAAACCTGGCTGATGATACAGCGAAAAAAGTGAAGTGTAATCAAGCGAAGAAAAGTTTTACCAGGATCATAAATCAAGGAAAATCCACAGCACGAAAACTGAAAATATGAGGACAGTCCGCCCACTGACACAATTTATTACGAAATTAATTGTTTCATCATATTTACATAGGTACGCACAACCGACGACATATCAAGCTCAGTTTCCATTATGTGCTGACTTCTCATTGTTCGTAAATCCTATACAATGCGAGGTCGCTAAAACTGGAAATGTATAGTTTGATATGCCGTCGTGTGTTGCTCAATAAGTACCCGTGTTAGCAATGAAAGCGCAAGTTTTTCACAATTTTCTTTTATTTTATTTCTCTACGTAATCTCTTAAGGCCTATACACTTTTCCCTACGTTTCTGCTATTTCTGCAATCCATCCAAAAATACGATTTGTCAAAGTCCTCAAAACATGCTTCTGTCATGGCAATAACTTCATCATTTGAGCTGATTTTTCTCCTTGAGTCATATTTTCATGTTGGGGAACAGAAAGAAGGTACAGGGAGCTAGGTCCAACGAGTACGGAGAATGCGGCAGCAATTCGCAGCACAGATCATGCAATTTGGTCACGACGATTTTGGATGAATGTGCTGGTGCGTTATCGTGATGAAACAGCACTTTTTTCTTAGCGAAATGGGGCCGTTTCTCCTTCAATTTTTTATCTTAAAATCTTTATTGCCAATCCATATGGCTGCCCGCGGGCTCTGCTACTTCGGAAACTTTAGTTCGGCAATCAGCGAGAATTATGTCATGGACTTTTTCTAAGATATCTTCGAAAACCACAATTTTCGTGCGTCCTGGCCTCTCTGCATCAAAAACAGATGAAAGACCACTTTTGAATTCATTAAACGAATATCTCACAGTTGTAATAGATGGCGAAGCGTCTCCATAGACAGCATCCAACTTCACTTTTATTTGTTCGCATGTTTTTCCATCCAAAAATAAAAAGCGATTTTCGGATCGATACTGCTCTTTTTTCATTTTATCAAGAAACATGAAACACATCTGATAGAATTGACAGCCAAATAAAAACTAATTTATGAATCAGTCTGAAATTTAGTGTGCTGTCGTTTGACAGATGACAGTGCATGGCGGGAAAGTCAACTTCTCTTAACAATGCCATCTGTCGTCGAACAAGGGTACTTATTGATCGACCCTGGTAATATACGGGACTTGATTTGCCGGGTTATATCACACACTTTATTTGAGTCTCACTAGACCATCTGGCCGGGCGGTAACGACGGCGTCGACGCAGTCGATGAACAAAAAATTACAGACCTTTGTCACTTCTCATAGTGATTTCATTAGTTCCACTTACAGACTCCATGTCAGCGCCCTAGCGGCGTAATACACTATAAATCTTAATCTGAAACATTTTGAAGGATATTGCTAATCCATTGCTTTATATGTTTGAAAACAATGTCTGTTCAACAACGTGATTAACGCAATCATCATCTGCCTAGCCTTTTCCCAACTACGTTGGGGTCGGCTTCCAGTCGGTTAGACTGAATACCAGTATTTTACGTGGATGCAGCTGAATACCAGTAGTGTACGTGGAGCGACCGCCTATCAGACCTCCACAACCCAGTTACTGGGTAATAGGATACCCCTTGGCAAGACTGGTTGTCAGACTTTCGGGCTACTGACGACCCGTAACTACTGTCAAAGATCCACGAATGACCAACATAGTTGGGAAAAGGCTCGGCAGATGATGATGACCTAGCAAAGTAAAGCTATCACGATAATAATAACATTTTACAAAAATCTGAATTAATGACCTGCCGCGATCTATTTTGTAAACAAAATTATGAAGTAAATTTGAAATGAGCTGCCATTCCACCCTGTACTTTTTGTTTTCGCAAGCATAACTTTTCGATCTTTGAATTTGAAACCGTGAATCGTTCAAAGTTTACTGACCGATTTCTATGAGATTCCGAATAAACTTCGTGAGTAGTTTCCCGCAAAAACGAAACAGAATACGGAACGAATTTTATTCTTTCATTTTGTACGTCCGATGCGAAACCTCGAAAAAAGCTAACCACGAATAAAGTTCACTTTAGGAAAATGGATATTTAAGTCCGCACTTTGCTCACGACTGTTATGCGTAATTTTAATAAATTTTGCATTTGCCCACGTATAACTTGGTCATACGTAATCAGATAGCATAGGAAATAAAGTCGCCACATAACGGGACGCATTGCGATATTATCGTTCATTTTGAACTTGTTTACAGCTAAAACGTTGCTAAATAAAGTTTAAATACTGAAACCGGCAATGCAATTGGATGTAACTCAACTGCCAGAAGAGATCATTTCTGCCTACCCATTGCTGTAGCCATAAATAACTTATTTTGTTAGAACAACATGGACCATAAAACGATTTGGAGGACTATATTATCGACACTATACCGGAAACACACACAAAGCCAATGTACCTACATCATATTTTATGATAAAACAATTATATATTTTACTACATGCGAGACCTATTCGTTCATATTTAGATACGTGCCTAGTAATGCATTTAAAATAGCTCGTATTAGTGCTCGTGAACAGTCACGATCAATAATATTATTTTATACACTACCTTAGAATATTTATTTATTTATTTTAAAGTGATTTTCTCCTACTGTGTTGATTGTAGTGTTATGTCGTTAGAAACATAGTATATTGGAATCCATAGATATTATTATGAAATAGTCTAATAATCTCAAAGTTACAATCATGGACCGACTGCCTATCTGACCTCCACCGCCTAGTTACCGGGTAATACGATACTCCTTCGTAAGACTGGTTGTCTGACTGTCTGGCTTCTGACGACCCGAAACCACTGTCAAAAATCCACGAGTGACAGCCGGGACTAACGGCTTAACGTGTTTTCCGAATCACGAAGGGGTCTGTCTTGGTTTGTAAAGATGGCAATCAAAGTTGCAATCATTATTCCACGAGGAAATAGCTTTTGTTTTTTCCAACTGTATACCTATATATTATCCCTCATGAGTCATGACTGTGTGTTGCAGTTGCAGTCAGTAGTCGTACTGAAAATAACCACCTCAAGAGGAACTAGTTCAACAAACCCGAAATACAAACTTCAATTTAATATAAAACTGTAAACAATCATCATGAAAATTGCTGCTTATGATTTTATGTAGCTACCATTATTACGAGGTGGGGTCTCTTGTCCCTAATGAGGTCATCGACAAACATTCTGCCCAACCTTTCAAGTCAATACGAAACGGTCATGCTATGCCCATACAGAGGTCGCAAGGGTCGCTAGTACAAAATATTCTTCAAACATTACCGACCCACCAGCGAAAAACCCGAACACACTGTGCTCGTATCGACAAATATAAATGTTTGTTTTCCTAGCCTTGCATATTTACCGCTACCGATAAGTGTAGAACCGATTTTATAGGTACAAATATGTGAATGGCTTTGTTTTCATAACATAAGACAAGTACGTTCCCGTTTTCTAAAGCAGATTAGTTTTATGTGCCCAGCGGGGTAATTGCGTGACACACTATCAGTAGCAATGACTTTCATATTGACAGTGCAATTTTTAGCAAATTCCTTCAGAATGAGACTGATAGTGTGACACGCAATTAGGGTACAGCTTAGATATGCCACGACAAGCATCAATTTGTAAATTCAATTCAAAATTGGTTATCTCTTATCTAGAACGAGTATTTTGTCATTCGAGCAGACGGATGTATTATCCTACAAAAGCCTATCTCCCTGTCTGTTTTTACACTTGTACAGAAGCCAAACTTGTATCACAAAAACGCGCTAAAAGGGACATATATCTGCTGAACTCACCGACCTCCTCTATATTGTTTTGCAGTAAGTAAAATAGGCTAACTAATTAGTGTCATCCAGACAAGTTAATTAGTTTTCATGACTCGTATTTTGTTTACTTGTAGTAGGAGCTATAATTTTCTATATGAAACTAGTAACAGAGTTTAGTATCTGAGGAACTGAGGACTAAATAATAACCGCGAACACTGTTGAAGCCGGTGACCCACTATGACAGTGTTTATTGTTCATTCACTTTACATCTAATATTGATCTGCAGCAGGTGAATAAGTATTAGACGAAAAGATTCTACACGTACAGTGCGGATGTTTTTTTTTTGTCGTCTAACCCATGGTGTGGGGTATCGTTGGATAGGTCTTTCAAAAATATTGCGGGTTTGTGACAACCATTTTTCTATTCAGGGATCCTTTTGTGAAACATTAAGCTTTAAAGTGCTAATTTTTGTTAGAGTCAAGTGTCATCCCCCCAGTCCGATAATAGGTTGTTTTTTAATTTGTGACAAAGTTCACGGTTGTAGTATATATATATATAACTAAGTTAAAAGGAAAACTATCACAGCTAAGTAGGCTTTACAAGTTTACAAGAATAGTCGACCAACTTACATTTGCAGTTGCAATGTATGGGAGAACATAGTTTTCAACTACAATGTTAAGTTTGTTCTTGGGATAAATTCATTCCAACTATGGAACCCTTCATTGTACATGGTCCGAGAAGCACTTGGCCGGATTTTTTTATTATACGTAATACCTACTTCATTGAGCACCGGATCCAGCATAGAGATATCAATTTCAGCGCGGAGTAACTGATATGCTGCCGTTCACAATATTAATTTTATGCAAAACAGATTTGTTTGCACTCGAGTGTAATAACAAAAAAGGAATCGCAATAAAACATAAATATATTTTACAATAAAGGAATACGTTTAGTAAGTATGTCATATTTTTATGTGTCTCAAAAGCCAGATTTTGTTCGGCTTATATTTCCTACTTTCC